>JAECXP010000132.1:0-10812 GCA_018152965.1 Scaptomyza pallida
AACAAAACTTGTTTAAGACAGCTGATGGCTTACAGGTAAATAAATACATTGCCAGACGCATTCCAAAAGAAACAATAGCGTTCTGCAGCGTTCGCGAGATATAATTAATACATGAACTTGAAATATGGATTCGTTCTTATGAACCAAGTTGTGTTTTCAGTTTTTAATAAAATAAAGGAATCTGCCTTTACATACAAAATAATTAAAATATGCATTTAAGAATGAAATATGCAAAATGCATATGCAATATGCTTGTATAAGCAAATA
Source organism: Scaptomyza pallida (assembly GCA_018152965.1). Lineage (NCBI taxonomy): Eukaryota > Metazoa > Arthropoda > Insecta > Diptera > Drosophilidae > Scaptomyza > Scaptomyza pallida. The sequence goes on from JAECXP010000132.1 coordinate 268, forward strand.
TCTGCTCTGGTTATAACTGCCTCTGCGCCGGCTATTGCGCAAACACTCACACTCTCAGCACTCGGTCAGCCGCCGCTACGGGCACAGTGGCTCGCAGCCGTTTTTGAAAAGACGCATTAGCATTTAGTTATTTATTTATTTATTCTGCCCCCTATTTATTTCTTTATTTATTATCATTTAATTTATTCTTCATTTATATTATTTATTTAATTCATTATTTATTTATTCTTTCTACGTTTTTGTTTTACTGTTTTTGTATGTTTTGCGTTTAGTGGTATATGTTTATTTTTGTTTATTTATTTATTTAATTGCATTATTTTTTTTTTTTATTTATATAAAGTAAATTTAATTTAAAGAAATAATGTATAATTTAATATCAGATAAATATAAGTCTGTATTGTTTATATAAATATGTGTGAGTAATTGTCTATGTTTGTGGATTGGGATGAAGATGTGGTGATGTGGGGGTAAGTTGTAGTTGTTGTTGTTGGTGTTGTTGTGTTTTAGGGAGTCGGCAATAAAATGCAAAATCCGGCTCATAGGTAGGGAGGGCGCATTGGGGGTAAATGATTACATCTTTTTACTTATATGTCAAAGTTGTCCGATTCTGTGAAGATTAGCCACTTGTCCGTTAGTTGTTTGTTTTTGAATAAAAATATAAATTTTGTTACCCGGCCCACACCGTATCGGGGTCGTATCCATCCCTGGGTCGCCGAATTGCTAGCTGGCTATCGATACTAGGTGTTGGGAGTAGAAAGGCCGGTTCAAAACAAAGAATTTAAAAATTTAAAATAATAAAGTAGCTGAGGCGAATTCGCTCGCTCTTCGCCTTTTGCCAGGCAACTGATGCATGGGAAGTGCTTCAAGAACCGTTTGTCAAATCGGTCTTTCGCCTTTGTCATGACTTGCCAAATATGGGGTGGGAAGACAAAGACTAATTGTTGGCGTTCTGCACTTCACTTGTTGTTGTGACAGAACTTGACTTTGGCAATTTCGGACTTTTGATTCAATCTGCGGTCTGCTACCCTATATGGCGGGGTAGTATAGACTTAATATGAACTTTGCATAATTATATGGGTAATCGTTAGATACTTAAATATAATTTCTATATTATAAGTCTTCATATCTTTTACCTTTAAGTGGGTAGAAACTACACGACTTTATAAGCTATGAGAAAATTAAACGAATTTTTGTTTTTAAAATACTTTTGATAGTAACTATATCCATAATCAAATCTATATTAAAGTTTTCTGAAACAAAAATGAATTTGGGACAAAGGGTATTTTTACTTTGCGCAGCTTCGGCGTGCTGTATTATTGTCTTGTTGCGTTTTGTCTATTCCCCATCGATACGCAGCACATGCATACGGACTTGTATGTGTGCGTCTTTGTCCACACACTTCTACGACTAGAGAGAGAGAGAGAGAGAGGTATACATTTGGTTGTTTCACTCCTTTTTGGGAAGCCCAACGCAAACTTGTCTTCTTTGCCTTGCCTGAATTTGCATGTGTGTGTATGTGTATGCGTTTTGTATATTCTCGATCTGAGCCTCTTATTAGTACATACATATGTACATACATATGTACATGCAAACACACAAAGTCAGCGGGTCTGACCCTAGGCTAATTTTGGTAGTTGGCTGCAGCCGTTTTTTGTCCATAAATAAATGCTTATTTTCAATTATTATTGCTGATAATTGATTTATTATGTATGATGTAAAAAAAGCATAGAAATTTTATGCTAAAAAAATTTTAATAATCCTTGATCTGCGGTGTTAAACCTTGACCTCCGGGTTCAAAAAAGAATCACACAGTACAAGCGCCTACACTATCGACCAAAGACCAGATTTACCAAAAGGCGGATAAGTATCAACTATTTGTACATTGGTAAATGTTCTTTAGTACGACAAGAATGCATATTTATGCCTTATACTGGCACTATATAGCAAAATGATTGCTTACTTGGAATGAATGAAAACTAAACGAAGGCAGAGTGTATCATGTCCCAAAATTAATATATAGTTTTGGGGTAAAAAAATTAAAAAACAACAATAAAGCACATAAGTATTTTTTATAACAATACATTTCAACACTATGTATATAACAGAGATGCGTTGTCTTTATGGAGTGGCGGTAATATGGTATGAAATTATTTATTACATTAATTGTAATAGCCTAATTTGCAAAGAAGCATTACAAAACAACACAAGTCTATAAACAAATCAAATCATAAATAACAACAGCAAATATGACGGCAGACCTTAAAATCATAACAATAAAGCGAATACACGAGCATGAGCAGCTGATTTTAGCTAGGGTAAATTGCCGCTCTCGTGAATTTCGCCATGAGCTCACTTGCGTTCGCCAAATGAAAAAATTTTACTCGCTCACGTTCGCTATCATCCGCTCTAATATTTAATACTCGTTGAAACTTTTTATATTTATCAATCGATGTGTAAATGCTATTTCCATTGCAACGAGAATGTAAACAACAGAAGAGACGAATGCAGAGCTCCCAACGCAATTTAATCGCCCATGTGTAAACCCAACGAGAGCGCTTAGGTAGAGAAAGAGCGACAGACCAGCTGCTTTTTTTTATACTACCACATTTGATTTTCGCTGTTGTTTTGATTTTTTTGCTGCTTAGTTTTGATGTACTTATTTGCGCCGTATGCGAGCACAAAACGAATCGCAGACTATTTAAGTAAATAGTAAAATAGTCTTTGTGTGTACCCATCGGCTGGCTGTTTGTAGCTGATATGTATGTACACATTTGTAAGCTGCACAACTAGAAATACCCATTGTCACAATATTAAAAATTGAAGACACGGACATTTTTGAAGTATGCCAATCAAATAAAAGGGTTATAAATATATGATTTTGAATACGAAAACCAGTTTATTTTATTGTTAGTTATATATTAATATCACTGTGATAGTTTTTAAAAAAAATAAGACAAGACCGGACTCGACGGTTTCCCCCTATTTCGGGTCCTACGAATCGAACTGCATCATTTCTTTTTTGAGTTATAATCATGGTTTCATACAAAATTTTTTGTTGAAGTTTTTTTATCAAAGTGGTCCATTGTAAGAGAAAGGTTCATTTTTTTTTCGGTCTCTAACTTTTTAATGTTGACTTTTTTGGTAAACTTTCTTCGGAAAAGTTTCTCAGAATAAGTCCGTCTTCAAGTTCTTAGATGACTGTAAGCCTCAAAATCAATGTTTTGGGTGTCGATTTAGCCAATATGTCGAAAAAACTGAAATTTAACCCATTTTTTTTTAATGCTTTTTCCCTCACGTTTGGTCAATAGTTTAATTTTACCCTTTGATACTTATACATTAGGTGTGTTCGATAGCTGCACTAGGTTGCCATAGTGTACACTAGTTCTCAAAAAAGTGTTCGATAGCTGCACTTTTTTACACTAAACTGTTTTGCCCTGTGTTTTTTAGTGTGCGCTCACTTACACTTTTCTGCACTTTTCTACACCATCAAAATTCAAGAGCAGAAAAGTGTAAGTTAGGGCAACATCAGCTGTTTTGTGTCAGTTTTGTTCTGAATGTGAATTAACAGCAGTTTTTTGTCAGTTAAGTTTTGAACACTTAAATTGAATTGCAAACGTTGCTTTAAATAAAAAAACAAAATTGTCTGATGAAACCATAAATAATTTGTACATGGAAGAGGGAGTATTTGCATGCATTTCAAAATAGCCAGATTTGCTTAATATTTATTTTCATCTGTTACAGTCAGCTGATTTTGGCTTCATTTGCTCGAACTTAAACCTATTTTGTTCGATAGTAGCTCTGACACAATTTTTGCACCTTAAATTTTCAGGGTTGTATTTTTCGTGTTCTGTTCTGCACTGCACTACCCGACACTTTTCACTAACGAACAGACCTAGTCAGTGACTTTAACGTGTATAGTAACAAACTTAAGCAAAGACAACGTTCTGAGCAAACTAACCATAAGAAAAAAAAAACATAACAAAATTGGTATGTTTGTGCGCTGTTTTATTTTTTTTATCTTATAATACCATACATTTGTACGCAATATTCAAAATCAATTTAATAACACTCATCTATCAATGTCCAACACAAATCAGCAAGCAACGAGTCTAGATTTTAACCACTGCACTGATAAGAAATAAAAACAAGTAACTGTTAAAAGAACCGTTTAATGCTGCTGATCTTATCATCTTTTCTTATCTGAGAGTCAAAATTTAAGCATTGATTGCAGTAGTTATTTTAGCTTTGACTTCGTGGAGAGAACATTGTTTTAGTGCCTTGCATATTAAGAAAATATATTAAAATGAATAAGTGTCCAATGTTGTTCTGCTACGTATGTTTATAAGCCCTCGGAAGACGCAAAATATCTTCTGGAACTGCCAGCATCTACGAGGAATATTTAAATTTTGTATGAAACCATGATTATAACTCAAAAAAGTAATGATGCAGTTCGATTCGTAGGACCCGAAATAGGGGGAAACCGTCGAGTCCGGTATTGTCTTTTTTTTGAATATCACAATGTATTTAACCACTAATAATTAAATATATATAACCACCAAATTCCAAAACTATTAAAAACGTATTTGAAGGGAATCATGCTAGGGTATTTTATTTTCAGGTGTGTAATTGTATAAAGTTACTTTTAAGTCTATACTACCCAATTACCCAATATTCACAGGGTAGCTAAAGGCAACTGAAAATAATAATTTTCAAAAATCTCTACAAAGCGAAGCCAGCACAAAATGAAACGCATCACACTCATACTAATAGTTATTCATTTTTTACTGCCCCTGTCTTAAGAAAGGCGGAAAGCAAAGAGCAACTAAAACAAAACAACCGCATACATAAAATGAGCAAACTTAAGTTCTGCGACAGCCAAACTACAATAGGCAAAGCATAACAAGACGCAGCAACTGCGCTATATTCAAATACCCTTTCTGGCAATATTGAGTGGAAATCAATAGAACCACTTACATATATTATTTTGACTATTTTATGCAAAATACCCTTACTCTAGGAGTGTTTAACCAACTTATAATAAACTCTTTTTATTTTTTCATATATACCCTACCTAATTATCAACAAGCTTCCAGACTTTTAATGTCTTATAATAACCCATTCATTTACGTAACGTTTATAAAAAAGTCTATACTACCTTCCAAGGGCGTATTCGAGGGGGGGGCTTATGGGGCAGCTGCCCTAACCTACTGTCGGCGATTTTTTTTGTGCGTTGGTACATTATCATAAAAAATTAAATAAATTGTATTTAAATAAAAATATGATTTATAATATTATTAATATTAAAAATGAAGTAAGAGGCTGTTTCCACTACGATCGGATCCACGTCCGCGTCCGAAAATCAATAAAGCGCGTTAAAGCATATACAAAAAAGCATAGGCAGTTAGGTATGGGAAAAAGTCGCGTTCATATTGGACGCAAAAACACAATGGAAATACCATTACAAATGTTCGATAAATCATTTACGCGGACGTGGAATGGATAGAAATGGCTGATCTGGAGGAGAGAATTTTTGAGGAGTTTTCAGCAAATCCAAAAGGCTGTTATTTTTCATAAAAAAATTTTTGGCCCCACCCTACATGAGGACCTGGCTACGCCCTTGCTACCTTCCCTTGTAGTTAAGCAGCCAGCCGATTGAAGGAAAAGTATAAAATTGCCAAACTCAAGCAGGTCAAGAGTTTGACAACAAAACAAACAAGTAAATCAAAAAAAATTTTGAAGTCATGCTTTTTTACGCTTTCTTACATACATTTTTGATTCCGGGTAAAAACAGACAAACATACAAACAGACAAGTCAGTTAAATAAAAGCATGTCAAAAGTATGTCTCGGTCGGGGTTCGAACCCACGGCCTTTGGCCTGTGAAGCGGCAGTCTTCCCTCCATGCTACCAGAGCTTGTGAATTTCGGCAGTCATATTAGTAACTTAAGGAAAAGGGAAAACTGTTTTTCGTGGTTTTTACATGATATTACACATTTTATCGCGCCGAAAACTTAAAAAACATGTATTGTCATCTGAAACACATCTTTGGTGAAAATTGCAGAGCTCTAGCTAGTCGGGAACTTGGTGAAAATTTGATTACAAGATTCCGGTGCAGACAGACAAGTCAAGTTCAATAAAAGCATGTAAAATATCTGTCCTTATCGAAATACCCAAGCAATTTAAATTCAAAATTCCCGTTTTATTTGTAAACAATAGTATTTTTCATTCAACAAATAAAGAAACTTAGTAAAATTTAACAAATAATGTAAAAACCCAAACAGTAAACAAGTAAAAACGTTGCAGTCGGACGCAACGAGAGTGCGATATACTTTGATATCAGTTTACATAGCTGTGTTAGGGATTTTGAGTGCAAATAGTAATATATGAGGGTTTTGGGTATATAAATCAGGCAGAAAGGGGTAGGCATGACATTTATCTTGGCGGATGGCACTTTCTATCCCCCTACCAAGTTTGGAGACTAGCGCAAAAACCGACAAAGATATAGAGGTGGGCGCTATTTGTGGGCGTGGCATCCAGAATTTGATCATGCACACCTGTAACGGATGTCACTACCAATGTTCATACCAAATTTGGTAACTCTAGCTTTAAAACTGGCACAGATACGTGCCTTCCGGTTTTTTTTTAGGGCGGTGGGGCATGTCCCGTTGTTTCTTTTTGTCAGTGTCGGCATCTACCTTCATGTCGAATTTTGGTGACTATAGCTTTAAAACTGTAGAAGATACAGGCTTTTTTTTGTGTATAACCGGTGGGGGACCGGAGGCGGAATAGGTGGGCGTGGCATCCAACCTTTGATACAGTTTTTTGGGGAATGTCACTAGCTATCTTGCTTGTGACTCTAGCTGCTAAATGTGGGATATATGTGTTTTATCGATTTGCACTTCGAGGTGTATCGACTTGTTATCGATTTCCAGGCCCCCTGAGGTCGTAGAGCCCTAAATTTAACACTTTGTCTGACGAAGACATGTACCAAGATATTTGCAAAGTTGCAAGGCTCTAGCTCATAGAGACAGACGGACGGACAGACACCATGACGGACATTGCACAAACCCAATAGAAAAAGAAAAGACAAACAAATTGTGTTGTTTAAAAATACGCATTTGATAAATTTATATATTTAATAAACTTAAACAGGTATTATATTGTACTAATATTTATACCCTTAACCCTCTAAAATGGGAAATTATTAGTTTTACGCAAAAGCATGTTACTAGATAGAAGGAAGCACCTCCTGATCGCGAGCCTATAAATTATTGTATTCCCTTTATCAGCATCAACATCCTTAGTAGATATAGCCATTTCTGTCTGTCCGTCTACGTCTCTCTAGAGGGAAATAAGCTGATCTCTTAAGAGACTATAAGATAACTTTAACCCTCCTATACCCAACAACGGATATATGGCAGCTTAAACTTTTTTTTTTATGTCAAAAAAAGTCCCACCTCTTGACAATGGCCAAGGGCTTCTGTTTTTATACCCTTAACCACAAAATGGGTAAATAAGGGTATAATGGTTCGCGCAAATGTATGTAACAGACAGAAGGAAGCATCTCCGACCCTATAAAGTATATATATTCTTGATCAGCATCAACAGCCGAATCGATCTAGCCATGTCTGTCTGTCCGTCTGTCTGTCTGTCCGTCTGTCCGTCTGTCTGTCTGTCTGTATGAACGCGCCGATCTCAGAGACTATAAAAGCTAGTGACTTGAAATTTGAAACTTAAGCTCTCCTATACCATGAGAAGATCAAGTTTGCTTTAAATTTTCGATAACACTTCTGGTTTCCGATATACACATGTAATCGATAACAAAAATTTCATGAATTTTAAAATTGTAAAAAACAAGGTTTCAAAACTATTGTTAAAATAATGAACATTTAAAAATTTTTATTAAAATCGGTTAAGAAACACCGGAGATATCGCAGTTTGAAATTTGTTCATTTTGGTCATATTGGTCACTGGGTAAATACACACAAATGACTGTACGCGTTACGTATGGGGTTAAGGGTATGTCCTAGTCGGGATTTCTCGACTAGAGCCTTCTTACTTGTTTCCTCACTTCGTTCCCACATTGAGTATGCAAACTTCTTTTGCAATGTCTCTTTTGTTTCTTAGGCCCAATTCCTCTCAATGTCTGGTAAGGTAAACTATCTGACGCTCAGGCAAACTTGAGTTTCTCAATGTCCGGTTAGGGAGTAAATGAAAAACAAACTAACCGGAAGGTTAGGTCGCGTTGGAATTCCGTTGATTTTTTTTCACGATATATCGTTAAGAATTATCGATGAGGCAAACAGAAACTGTCCCCTTGAATTGTTTATTTATTTTGTTATTAAATTAAAATGTCATTATTCGTTATTAGAGTGTGTTTTGTCCATGCAACGGAGACGCAATTTGATGAAACTGAACCACGCATAGAGAACACGAGAATTTATAGGCGAGGGATAGGGTGAATCCATTTAACTGAACTGAACGATGCCAAATTTGTACAGCGGTCCATTCTTACAAAATTTACGTGCAGAAATCATCCCTTGCAAAGATTGTAGATAAATTGGCTCGCCATAGTAATAGGTAAACAATTAAGTTCTTTATGCGAAATCATTCAATGTTGCCGGAAAACAACAAAGTCAGCTGAACCGCTCCCTATATTTGGCTTCATTTGCGTATATGTGGCAACGCTGTTAGACGCGACAGTTACTTATCGATGAAGGGTAAACTGGGCTTTGAGAAAACCATATCGTTTATCCCTACCATTAAATAAAATTTGCGTGTAGCTAAACGTAGGACCGAACTTTATATCGAGAAATTTGGGCCTTTTAACTGTTCAAATTGGTAAGATCGATAATTTGCACAACATAGAGTCCCTTTTTTTAGTTTTTAAGATGCAGGCGCTTATACTTTCAGACGGCCATGGCTTTCAACGACGCGACCCGTTGTTGCTGATCAAGAATATATATTTTATGGGGTTGAAAAATGCTTTCTTCCGTCCATTACTCTCATTTTTCACCAAACCGATGTACGTTTTTTACCCATTTGATGGTTAACGATTTATTTATAAATTTGTACTAGTGCGTATGGGGAATTGACTATCGTTATTTTAAATTAAGCGGCTAGAAAAGGAATATGAATTACCCATCCTTATCTGCTGTACTTGACTTAAAATACCACTTGTTCCGAATAGCATTTATAAAGGCTAAAAACCGAATAAACAAAAGATATCGCCAAACTAACCGTCACATATTTATTGTTAAATTCACAATAATATAAAATATTAGAAAATTTGAATGTTTAAAGTTGTTAAACATGTATTAATTTATCAAATGTATTATTCAAACAAAAACCACAATTTTGGTTTAAAATTGTACTTGTTAAGTTGATTTGTTAATTGTGTTGTTGTAAGTTTCTTCATATTTCTTATAAATTATTATATTCATACTGCAAATATTTATTTTCATTTGCTTAAACATATTGATTTGCTGTTGGAGGGAACGGAATCTAACTATAACACATTTGTCGATAGAATCTTAGAGCCATATATTTTTGTTTATTTACTAACTTACCATTACCGAAAAGTGTGCTATTCGAGTGGAACGGACTATAATATATATTTTTATTTTAGAAACATCACTGCATTCTCCACAAACTCTAGAAGCCTTTTCTACAAACGAGTCCTTAGTGGAAAATGCAAAATTATCAAAAACAATCGAAGGTAAGTCCGCACCTTAAAAGCAACAAACCCTAACCAGGCATCGAAACAATATAACACAAAAATAATTATTTATAAAAATTATATTTAATAACATGTTTGATTATGTCTCTAAGAATGTTGTCAAATCGATGAAGAACTAATGATTGTTAAAATATATTTGATTCTGATTGAATTTCAAAATTGTGAAAACGAGGTTAGAAACAATTAGAAAAATAAATTTGATGTTTGGTCATTTTGGTCACTGTGTAAATGTACATGCGTGTACGCGTGATTTCTCGACTAAAGCTTTTATGTTTTTTCTTTTTTTGAGCGCCTTTTTGATTTGGGAAGTAATCGATAAATTGTTAGCATTTTTATACCTCCAAAGAGAGAGGTAAAAAGAGAAAAAAGTATAAGTGTGTTACAGTAAAATGTATCGGTCAGTTAACAATGCTGTTTCCACGTTTCAGTTGCTGAAAGTTCCGTAGATAAACCAACTGTTTAATTTGAGTTAAATGATTATAATAAATTGAGTAAAACCGATAAGCAAAAAATAGTATAGAGACTTCAAACAGTACGACGCACTCTCATCAGAAAAACTTGTGACTATTGAATAATTCCTTTGCAGTTTCAGTTTCAAAGTTTGCTGACCGAGTGTGCTTCGTAGAAAATGCAAGTCATTTCTTTTTCGATATTGCTCGCGAGATGATAAGCAACAGCACAGACTCGATTTTTGGATCGGTTCGTGATGTAATAGCATGTGACTCAGCACGCAGTCTGTGTGGGCTCAGTTTATATGTATGTGTGCATCGTCAAACGCACTTCTTGAAAAATACAAAGTATACATATG
>JAECXP010000133.1:0-22650 GCA_018152965.1 Scaptomyza pallida
TGCCAATCGAGTATCTTTGCCAGCACGACTATCCAGCCCTCGTTCGACAACCACAACATTAAAAGCCATTAAAAAGTCGGACATTTTAAGTAAAAAAAAAGGTAAAAAAAAACATGAGCGAAGAAACAACAAAATCGTCTATTCTAAACATAACCAGCGAATATCTAAATATTATTTTAAAGAAATGGTCTGTTATGTTTGATAACAACCATTGCTGTAAAATTATGTTGGAAATGGAGAACCGAGTGAGGTTCTTTTATGCCGATTTGCTCGCAGAATCGAGTAAGGAGGAACAGGCCATTAGGGAAGGTATCAGTTGTAAGATACTGATTTATTCATTTAATATATATTCATGCTCATTTATATCGATTGCATATGTTAAATACCAATATATACCGATGTTAGTATTAAGTACCGATGTTAGTATTAAGTACCGATGTTAGTATTAAGCATGATCTATCGAAAAAAAACAGTAAACAAAAACGTAGAAAGAATAAATAAATAATAAATTAAATAAATAATATAAATGAAGAATAAATTAAATGATAATAAATAAATAAATAAATAGGGGCAGAATAAATAAATAAATAACTAAATGCTAATGCGCCTCTTCAAAAACGGCTGCGAGCCACTGTGCCTGTAGCGGCGGCTGACTGAGTGTGAGTGTGAGTGTGCGTTTGCGCACAGCTGGCGCAGAGGCAGTTATAACTGCTGCTGTGATTATTTAAACTTTCAAGTGGAAATAAAAACCTGGTGACCACCCAGACGGGTTGGCCAATCCTCGTCCGGTGGTCTCGCTGGATATTCTCGGCCGCTCGGGGTATAGTGCCAGTAGTGTAAAGCTGGAAGTGGTGATCTGCCTGTTGTGTATCACCACTTTTTCTTTTACAAAAAAAAGCAACACCACTCTCCCACTTGCACCTTTTTTTATAGCTTTTAATTTTCTGCGGCACTTGTTCGTTTAAATTTTTGCCTTCTCATGCCCTTTCCTCTTCTTATCGTCTTAAGCCATTCACGCTCACTCGCAGGTGCAGTGATGTCATTTCCGCTTTTTTCCCGTCAGATTTGGCTGTTTTTCAAGTGTGACGGCGGGTAAAATTTGAAAACAGCGGGCAGCGGGAATTCTAGATTTTTTTGTAAATTTAAGCAGATTTTTTTAAATTTTACTTTTACTTAATTTTGACAGTTGTTTTAATTGAGTTTTATGGTGAAAATGGTATAAATGTATTTCTATCGGCAAAGTTTCGATATTTACTTTAATGGAATAGTTTACCTCAAGTGCCCACACCTAGATTAGCGCTACTTCCATCACTAATTGTGAAATAAAAGTGCAAACAAATAAATTGATGATGCCGAAAGAGGTATACAAGCAAAAAGTGCGAGATGTCTGGCTGCAAAGCAGTGAATTTAAATCCTGGATTAGGAGGGATCCCACTGATCCAACTTGGGTGTTTTGCAGTTATTGCAAATGCAGCATAACTGCAAAATTATGTGATGTGCGTGCACATACAGCAACAAAAAACACAAAAATTCTATGGAGGGATTTGTGCAAACAAATTAAATAAATTTCGTTCAAATTCCGATTAAAACGATTGAGCAGGAGGCAGCGCTTTGCCTACTTGTTGCGCAGCATAGCGCAATCGCCCCCATCAACCATTTAAGTGTATTGTGCCAAAAAAAAGTTCGATGACAGCAACAACGCGTCAAAAATTAAGCTCCACCGCACAAAATGCACTTAAATTATTAAGAATTCATCTTTGAAAAAATTTATTATTTAAAAAAAAAACAGCTTTTTTCTTAACTTTTTTTCTCTGGGATTCCGCTTTTTAGCTTTTTTTTTTGTTGATCCAGCTTTTTTTGCACAGAAAAATATGACATCACTGCGCAGGTGCCAATCGAGTATCTTTGCCAGCACGACTATCCAGCCCTCGTTCGACAACCACAACATTAAAAGCCATTAAAAAGTCGGACATTTTAAGTAAAAAAAAAAGGTAAAAAAAAACATGAGCGAAGAAAGAACAAACGCTATTCTAAACATAACCAGCGAATATTTAAATATAATTTTAAAGAAAGTGTTTGTTATGTTTGATAACAACCATTGCTGTAAAATTATGTTGGAAATGGAGAACAAAGTGAGGTTATTTTATGCCGATTTGCTCGCAGAATCGAGTAAGGAGGAACAGGCCATTAGGGAAGGTATCAGTTGTAAGATACTGATTTATTCATTTAATATATATTCATGCTCATTTATATCGATTGCATATGTTAAATACCAATATATACCGATGTTAGTATTAAGTACCGATGTTAGTATTAAGTACCGATGTTAGTATTAAGCATGATCTATCGAAAAAAACAGTAAACAAAAACGTAGAAAGAATAAATAAATAATAAATTAAATAAATAATATAAATGAAGAATAAATTAAATGATAATAAATAAATAAATAAATAGGGGCAGAATAAATAAATAAATAACTAAATGCTAATGCGCCTCTTCAAAAACGGCTGCGAGCCACTGTGCCTGTAGCGGCGGCTGACTGAGTGTGAGTGTGAGTGTGCGTTTGCGCACAGCTGGCGCAGAGGCAGTTATAACTGCTGCTGTGATTATTTAAACTTTCAAGTGGAAATAAAAACCTGGTGACCACCCAGACGGGTTGGCCAATCCTCGTCCGGTGGTCTCGCTGGATATTCTCGGCCGCTCGGGGTATAGTGCCAGTAGTGTAAAGCTGGAAGTGGTGATCTGCCTGTTGTGTATCACCACTTTTTCTTTTACAAAAAAAAGCAACACCACTCTCCCACTTGCACCTTTTTTTATAGCTTTTAATTTTCTGCGGCACTTGTTCGTTTAAATTTTTGCCTTCTCATGCCCTTTCCTCTTCTTATCGTCTTAAGCCATTCACGCTCACTCGCAGGTGCAGTGATGTCATTTCCGCTTTTTTCCCGTCAGATTTGGCTGTTTTTCAAGTGTGACGGCGGGTAAAATTTGAAAACAGCGGGCAGCGGGAATTCTAGATTTTTTTTGTAAATTTAAGCAGATTTTTTTTAAATTTTACTTTTACTTAATTTTGACAGTTGTTTTAATTGAGTTTTATGGTGAAAATGGTATAAATGTATTTCTATCGGCAAAGTTTCGATATTTACTTTAATGGAATAGTTTACCTCAAGTGCCCACACCTAGATTAGCGCTACTTCCATCACTAATTGTGAAATAAAAGTGCAAACAAATAAATTGATGATGCCGAAAGAGGTATACAAGCAAAAAGTGCGAGATGTCTGGCTGCAAAGCAGTGAATTTAAATCCTGGATTAGGAGGGATCCCACTGATCCAACTTGGGTGTTTTGCAGTTATTGCAAATGCAGCATAACTGCAAAATTATGTGATGTGCGTGCACATACAGCAACAAAAAACACAAAAATTCTATGGAGGGATTTGTGCAAACAAATTAAATAAATTTCGTTCAAATTCCGATTAAAACGATTGAGCAGGAGGCAGCGCTTTGCCTACTTGTTGCGCAGCATAGCGCAATCGCCCCCATCAACCATTTAAGTGTATTGTGCCAAAAAAAAGTTCGATGACAGCAACAACGCGTCAAAAATTAAGCTCCACCGCACAAAATGCACTTAAATTATTAAGAATTCATCTTTGAAAAAATTTATTATTTAAAAAAAAAACAGCTTTTTTCTTAACTTTTTTTCTCTGGGATTCCGCTTTTTTAGCTTTTTTTTTTTGTTGATCCAGCTTTTTTTGCACAGAAAAATATGACATCACTGCTGGCACTATACCCCGAGCGGCCGAGAATATCCAGCGAGACCACGACGAGGTTGGCAACCGTCTGGTGGTCACCAGGTTTTTATTTCATTTTAAATAATCAGCAGCAGTTATAACTGCCTCTGCGCCAGCTGGCAAACACACTCACACTCATGTCATAGTGGCAGGCACAGTGGCCGTTTTTGAAGAGGCGCATTAGCATTTAGTTATTTATTTATTTATTCTGCCCCTATTTATTTATTTATTTATTATCATTTAATTTATTCTTCATTTATATTATTTATTTAATTTATTATTTATTTATTCTTTCTACGTTTTTGTTTACTGTTTTTTTTTCGATAGATCATGCTTAATACTAACATCGGTACTTAATACTAACATCGGTACTTAATACTAACATCGGTATATATTGGTATTTAACATATGCAATCGATATAAATGAGCATGAATATATATTAAATGAATAAATCAGTATCTTACAACTGATACCTTCCCTAATGGCCTGTTCCTCCTTACTCGATTCTGCGAGCAAATCGGCATAAAATAACCTCACTTTGTTCTCCATTTCCAACATAATTTTACAGCAATGGTTGTTATCAAACATAACAAACACTTTCTTTAAAATTATATTTAAATATTCGCTGGTTATGTTTAGAATAGCGTTTGTTCTTTCTTCGCTCATGTTTTTTTTTACCTTTTTTTTTACTTAAAATGTCCGACTTTTTAATGGCTTTTAATGTTGTGGTTGTCGAACGAGGGCTGGATAGTCGTGCTGGCAAAGATACTCGATTGGCACCTGCGCAGTGATGTCATATTTTTCTGTGCAAAAAAAGCTGGATCAACAAAAAAAAAAAGCTAAAAAAGCGGAATCCCAGAGAAAAAAGTTAAGAAAAAAGCTGTTTTTTTTTTAAATAATAAATTTTTTCAAAGATGAATTCTTAATAATTTAAGTGCATTTTGTGCGGTGGAGCTTAATTTTTGACGCGTTGTTGCTGTCATCGAACTTTTTTTTGGCACAATACACTTAAATGGTTGATGGGGGCGATTGCGCTATGCTGCGCAACAAGTAGGCAAAGCGCTGCCTCCTGCTCAATCGTTTTAATCGGAATTTGAACGAAATTTATTTAATTTGTTTGCACAAATCCCTCCATAGAATTTTTGTGTTTTTTGTTGCTGTATGTGCACGCACATCACATAATTTTGCAGTTATGCTGCATTTGCAATAACTGCAAAACACCCAAGTTGGATCAGTGGGATCCCTCCTAATCCAGGATTTAAATTCACTGCTTTGCAGCCAGACATCTCGCACTTTTTGCTTGTATACCTCTTTCGGCATCATCAATTTATTTGTTTGCACTTTTATTTCACAATTAGTGATGGAAGTAGCGCTAATCTAGGTGTGGGCACTTGAGGTAAACTATTCCATTAAAGTAAATATCGAAACTTTGCCGATAGAAATACATTTATACCATTTTCACCATAAAACTCAATTAAAACAACTGTCAAAATTAAGTAAAAGTAAAATTTAAAAAAAATCTGCTTAAATTTACAAAAAAAATCTAGAATTCCCGCTGCCCGCTGTTTTCAAATTTTACCCGCCGTCACACTTGAAAAACAGCCAAATCTGACGGGAAAAAAGCGGAAATGACATCACTGCACCTGCGAGTGAGCGTGAATGGCTTAAGACGATAAGAAGAGGAAAGGGCATGAGAAGGCAAAAATTTAAACGAACAAGTGCCGCAGAAAATTAAAAGCTATAAAAAAAGGTGCAAGTGGGAGAGTGGTGTTGCTTTTTTTTGTAAAAGAAAAAGTGGTGATACACAACAGGCAGATCACCACTTCCAGCTTTACACTACTGGCACTATACCCCGAGCGGCCGAGAATATCCAGCGAGACCACCGGACGAGGATTGGCCAACCCGTCTGGGTGGTCACCAGGTTTTTATTTCCACTTGAAAGTTTAAATAATCACAGCAGCAGTTATAACTGCCTCTGCGCCAGCTGTGCGCAAACGCACACTCACACTCACACTCAGTCAGCCGCCGCTACAGGCACAGTGGCTCGCAGCCGTTTTTGAAGAGGCGCATTAGCATTTAGTTATTTATTTATTTATTCTGCCCCTATTTATTTATTTATTTATTATCATTTAATTTATTCTTCATTTATATTATTTATTTAATTTATTATTTATTTATTCTTTCTACGTTTTTGTTTACTGTTTTTTTTCGATAGATCATGCTTAATACTAACATCGGTACTTAATACTAACATCGGTACTTAATACTTTTTTTTTTTTTTTTTTTTTTTTATTTGAATGGGTCTTTATTTGCGTCTGCCCGGAGGGCAATAAATCAAACATTATTACGCGTTGACGGGTAATAACACGAAACAGTGTGTACAGATAGTGTTAAAAAATTATACTAAGGTATCCTAAATGGAAGGTCCAGAGGGTGGACACGTCTCAGTCTGCGGAGCTGGTCGCTGTTGTCCACTATGTTGCTTGCTAGTTGATTTTCGTGTATTTCTAGTTTGTTTATGTGTCTTATACTAGCTTTTTTTGCTTCTTCGAGTATGGTTGTCAAGTCAAGGTCATTTTTTATTGTTTTATTTCGTACGTAGTATGGTGCGTTAAGGATAAACCTGAGTGTTTTGCATTCAATGCTTTCCAGCCTTTTTATAGATGAAAGTGAGGCTGAACCCCAGAGCTCAATCCCATATAAGAACATTGGTCTTATTATACTCTTGTAAAGAAGAATCTTGTTCCTGGGTGTCAGTTTGCTCTTCCTATTAAAGAGCCACCACAACATCCTTGTTTTGTGTCTGATTTGTTTGAGTTTGTTTACAATGTGCGCGCCCCATGTCAGTCTTCTATCAAGTGTTAATCCCAGGTATTTAGCCGTAGTACTGTGTGGTATGACTGTGCCATTTAGTGATACGGGTGGGCAGTCTCCATGTCTTAGGGCAAATGTGGTATGCACCGACTTTTCCGTATTTATTACTACGTTCCACCTCTTCAGCCATGGTTGTAGGTTGTTCAGAGCAATCTGCAGCCTCCGCGCAGCCAGGGGGAGGGATCCGGCTGAGCACAGGAATGCTGTATCGTCTGCGTAGGTGCAGGTAGTGTAGTGTGGGTCATCGGGCTGTGGTAAGTCTGCAGTGTAGATGGAGTATAATATAGGACCTAGAACACTCCCTTGAGGTACTCCAGCATTCACTACCTTTATAGTAGATTCTGAATGGTTCTGTCTGACGTAGAAACTCCTATTTTCAATGTAAGCCTTCAACAAGAGGTAGTATGGCGCAGGCAAATTGGTTTTTAGCTTTTGGAGTAAGCCTGGGTGCCATACCCTGTCGAAGGCCTGCCGCACAGTACCTTTTGTTTTCTAGTGTATCTAGAATCCTGGCAACGACCCTATGACACTGCTGTACGGCGCCGTGCCCTTGCTTGAAGCCAAATTGATGGTCCGGGATGGTTTGGTTGCGTTCTATAATAGGCTGCAATCTCTTCAGAAACAGCTTCTCCAGGATTTTTGATAGGATGGTAAGGAGGCTGATTGGCCTGTATGATGATAGTTCAGACTCGGGCTTGCCTGGTTTTAGAATAAGTATGACTTGGGCACACTTCCACTGTGATGGGAAGTGATTAAGTCGTAGGCAGTTGTTCATGATCGCCTTTATGTTTTCGATGCAGTTTCCTGGAAGTAGTTTTATGGTAGCTGCGTCTATGCGGTCATATCCCGGGGATTTGGTCAGTTTTATTTTGACTATCTCCTCCTGAAGCTCTGAGCTTTCTATCTCAGGAATAGGCAGGTCCATAGGGCAGGCTGTGTCCAGAAACTGCATTGTCTCCTCCAAGTCTTCTGCGTCACATAGGTTAAATGGTTTGAAGCTGTTGCCAAGATGATCTGCAAATGCGTCAGCTTTCTCCTGGCTGGAACGGCACCACACTCCAATAGACGTTTTCACTGGTGCTACCCTTCGTGCCGGCCTCTTGAGGTATTTTGTAACGTTCCATAGGTTGTGTTCCGCGTTACCTGGTTCAAGATCCGCCAAGTATTCCTCCAGAGATCTGCCTTTAGACTCGTAGAGCATACGCTTCAGCTCCTTGCATGCCCTGTTGTATGCATTCTTGGCCCTGGGGCTTCTGCTGCCTTGCCAGACTCTCCTGAGTCGCCGCTTTTCTGACACCATGGAAGCCAGTTCATTTGACCAGAGGTGTACGTCTCTGCGGGCTATGCGGTGGTTCTCTGGTGCGAATGTGCTTGGAGTAGCCAGACTGGCTGCCAGGTGAATCTTTCTGGTAAGACTCTCGACTGCCTCATCGATATCCACCCTAGATTGGATAATTGGTTGTGGGTTCACGTTCTCCTCTAGCCAGTTCTTAAATACGTCAGTGTTGGTGTTACGCCGTATTAGCTTAAAGACAGTCCGGGCCCTCAAGTAAGACTCCTGCAAAACCACCTTAACCATGCTATGGTCGGAGCAGAGATCAAAGCAGCTAGACGTTGATATTTTTGCTGGGTCAACCCCCCTGCTAATAGCAAAGTCCAGAAGGTCTGGGGTCCTAGCGATGTCTGTGGGCCAGTAGGTGGGCTCTCCGGTAGAATGTGTGACACATCCCAACTCTCTAATGCACTTTAAAAGGATTCTGCCTTTGGGGTTGACTTGCCTGGCACCCCACCATGTGTGCTTCGCATTGAAGTCACCGCCTAGAATAAACCTGGGTCCCAGATCTTTAAGCTGCTGTATTAAATCGGCGTGGGTGAAGCTGTGGCGCGGGGGCAGGTATGCTGCGGCAACTGTTGTCTTGCCTGTAGAGGTCATTAACTGGATCCTCGCACACTGCATCCAATCCAACTGTACTGGCTCGTTCTCCTCGTAGTCCATGCCCCTTTTTACGATAATAGCTGCTCCACCACGACATCTGTCTCCGGGGTGCATTGCACTAATGACATCGTAACCAGGGATGTTGAAGTGGGTCCTGGTGTTAAAGTGAGTTTCGGACACCAGCATCACATCGACTTGATTCGTTTTAATAAAATGCTCAACTTCAGGCTTGTTGTTAGTCAAGCCGTTCGCATTCCAAATTATGATTTGAGTGTTTACTGGCATTTAAAGGCATTCATCTGGCTTGTGAGCATAGCCGTCATCATATTTTTGAATTGGTTCAACAAAGAATTCATCATGGACTCCATGCGCCTCATCAGTCGTTGTTCAATGTCCGATTCGCTACAGTGGAGACTCGGAGTCGTGTTATTGATGTTGTTGTAGGACCCTAGTTGTGGAGCGCCATTCCTTAACACGTTCGCGTAGGACATTGTATTATGGCTCGGCTGATTGGCAGGGCCACTTTGTGCGAATTTTGGCTGTGAGGACCGCATGGTCGGTGACGATTTTGGCTTTGGCCCGAAGCGCTTCTTAGCTTCCATGTAGACCCGGCATCCCCGGTAAGAGGCAGTGTGTTGCTCTCCGCAATTTCCACACATTGGTGGGGCCTCTTCCTTCTTTTTACAATCAAGTGAGTCGTGTCCTTGACCGCACTTGACGCAGGTGAACTGAAGCCTGCAGTACCGCCTCGTATGCCCAAAGGCCTGGCAGCGGAAGCACTGCACCAGATCGTCAAACTTTTTGGGCTCTTCTACTTTCACTACAGCATAGCATAGTCTAGTGATTTCAAAAGCCTTTTTGTTGTTGGTGTTTGGTTCCAGGTTAATGAAGAACATCGACATCGGTCTTTTGTCAGTCCTTGTAGTGGCGTTCTTAATGTCCCTTACCTTATGGCCCAAGGACTTCAGAGCCTCGGTGATTTGATCTGTGGGGGTTGTAAATTGAAGCCCTTTTAACCACGATTCGGAACCCTCTCTCCTCTTTTAGTTGGTAAGTTCTGAACGCCAATTTATGCTTATCCATATGTGACACTATTTTACGATAGGTACCGCTGTCCTTAGGTAACAGCCTCACGTTTCCACCACCTGTTGCCTTGTAGGAGAAACTGCCTTCCTCTACAATCTCATTCAAGTCACTCAACATTTCCCCGATGCTTCTCACCCCAGGGATGATGATGGGTGGCGGCTTCGGAGAAGCACGCTCTTCCTTTTTGTTATCATTTCCTGCCCTTTCATCTTCGTCATTGCCTTCCTCAACCGGCAGCGTAGCAAATCTATTGGACGTGCTGGGCATGTCGTCCTTATGGCTAATGTTGCCATCCCTCGCTTTTACTGCTTTCTTAGGAAAGATGAACGGTCTTCCTCTGACCTCACCTTCCTCAAGTGTGTCAGAATCCGTATCCATATCAGAGCTGGAGGACTGGCTGGGAAGGACCCTTTTGCTTTTCCGCTCTTTAGTGGGGGACTCCAGTGGGGCTTTCCTTTTACCATGAGTGGCTCTAGCCGGAACAGCTTGCCATCCAGGTTTGGCGACAGTGACCTTGTCCACTTCCATCCTTTATTTGGGATTGCCACCCGTGGCAACAGCAGCCACGAACAAGTTTATATTGTTTTCTATTTATCCGATTGTTTCGTACGAATTAACCAGAGAATTTACACAGAAAAACAATTTGTGCAAAACACAAAAATAAATAAAAATAATTTATTATTTTTGAAAAAAGTTTCAGATGTTGCTTGTTCTAAGCTCCGAACATTAATTCCGACTAAAAATTAAGTGTCTTTATTTTGTATTTATTTAAATGCAGTATTAATCTAGATCGTAAAACAAGACTTTTGGTGTATTACATATGAAAATCGAGCTTATTTTGAGGAAGTTATGAAAAAATTGACATGAAATTCGACTAAAAATTAAGTGTCTTTATTTTGTATTTATTTAAATGCAGTATTAATCTAGATCGTAAAACAAGACTTTTGGTGTATTACATATGAAAATCGAGCTTATTTTGAGGAAGTTATGAAAAAATGACATGAAAATCAAAATTAAGTGTCTTTATTTTGTATTTATTTAAATGCAGTATTAATCTAGATTCAAAAAAAAAGACTTTTGGTGTATTACATATGAAAATCGAGCTTATTTTGAGGAAGTTATGAAAAAATTGACATGAAATTCGACTAAAAATTAAGTGTCTTTATTTTGTATTTATTTAAATGCAGTATTAATCTAGATCGTAAAACAAGACTTTTGGTGTATTACATATGAAAATCGAGCTTATTTTGAGGAAGTTATGAAAAAATTGACATGAAATTCGACTAAAAATTAAGTGTCTTTATTTTGTATTTATTTAAATGCAGTATTAATCTAGATCGTAAAACAAGACTTTTGGTGTATTACATATGAAAATCGAGCTTATTTTGAGGAAGTTATGAAAAAATTGACATGAAATTCGACTAAAAATTAAGTGTCTTTATTTTGTATTTATTTAAATGCAGTATTAATCTAGATCGTAAAACAAGACTTTTGGTGTATTACATATGAAAATCGAGCTTATTTTGAGGAAGTTATGAAAAAATTGACATGAAATTCGACTAAAAATTAAGTGTCTTTATTTTGTATTTATTTAAATGCAGTATTAATCTAGATCGTAAAACAAGACTTTTGGTGTATTACATATGAAAATCGAGCTTATTTTGAGGAAGTTATGAAAAAATTGACATGAAAATCGACTAAAAATTAAGTGTCTTTATTTTGTATTTATTTAAATGCAGTATTAATCTAGATCGTAAAACAAGACTTTTGGTGTATTACATATGAAAATCGAGCTTATTTTGAGGAAGTTATGAAAAAATTGACATGAAATTCGACTAAAAATTAAGTGTCTTTATTTTGTATTTATTTAAATGCAGTATTAATCTAGATCGTAAAACAAGACTTTTGGTGTATTACATATGAAAATCGAGCTTATTTTGAGGAAGTTATGAAAAAATTGACATGAAATTCGACTAAAAATTAAGTGTCTTTATTTTGTATTTATTTAAATGCAGTATTAATCTAGATCGTAAAACAAGACTTTTGGTGTATTACATATGAAAATCGAGCTTATTTTGAGGAAGTTATGAAAAAATTGACATGAAATTCGACTAAAAATTAAGTGTCTTTATTTTGTATTTATTTAAATGCAGTATTAATCTAGATCGTAAAACAAGACTTTTGGTGTATTACATATGAAAATCTTTTGAGCTTATTTTGAGGAAGTTATGAAAAAATTGACATGAAATTCGACTAAAAATTAAGTGTCTTTATTTTGTATTTATTTAAATGCAGTATTAATCTAGATCGTAAAACAAGACTTTTGGTGTATTACATATGAAAATCGAGCTTATTTTGAGGAAGTTATGAAAAAAATTGACATGAAATTCGACTAAAAATTAAGTGTCTTTATTTTGTATTTATTTAAATGCAGTATTAATCTAGATCGTAAAACAAGACTTTTGGTGTATTACATATGAAAATCGAGCTTATTTTGAGGAAGTTATGAAAAAATTGACATGAAATTCGACTAAAAATTAAGTGTCTTTATTTTGTATTTATTTAAATGCAGTATTAATCTAGATCGTAAAACAAGACTTTTGGTGTATTACATATGAAAATCGAGCTTATTTTGAGGAAGTTATGAAAAAATTGACATGAAATTCGACTAAAAATTAAGTGTCTTTATTTTGTATTTATTTAAATGCAGTATTAATCTAGATCGTAAAACAAGACTTTTGGTGTATTACATATGAAAATCGAGCTTATTTTGAGGAAGTTATGAAAAAATTGACATGAAATTCGACTAAAAATTAAGTGTCTTTATTTTGTATTTATTTAAATGCAGTATTAATCTAGATCGTAAAACAAGACTTTTGGTGTATTACATATGAAAATCGAGCTTATTTTGAGGAAGTTATGAAAAAATTGACATGAAATTCGACTAAAAATTAAGTGTCTTTATTTTGTATTTATTTAAATGCAGTATTAATCTAGATCGTAAAACAAGACTTTTGGTGTATTACATATGAAAATCGAGCTTATTTTGAGGAAGTTATGAAAAAATTGACATGAAATTCGACTAAAAATTAAGTGTCTTTATTTTGTATTTATTTAAATGCAGTATTAATCTAGATCGTAAAACAAGACTTTTGGTGTATTACATATGAAAATCGAGCTTATTTTGAGGAAGTTATGAAAAAATTGACATGAAATTCGACTAAAAATTAAGTGTCTTTATTTTGTATTTATTTAAATGCAGTATTAATCTAGATCGTAAAACAAGACTTTTGGTGTATTACATATGAAAATCGAGCTTATTTTGAGGAAGTTATGAAAAAATTGACATGAAATTCGACTAAAAATTAAGTGTCTTTATTTTGTATTTATTTAAATGCAGTATTAATCTAGATCGTAAAACAAGACTTTTGGTGTATTACATATGAAAATCGAGCTTATTTTGAGGAAGTTATGAAAAAAATTGACATGAAATTCGACTAAAAATTAAGTGTCTTTATTTTGTATTTATTTAAATGCAGTATTAATCTAGATCGTAAAACAAGACTTTTGGTGTATTACATATGAAAATCGGGCTTATTTTGAGTTTGGGTAGTTATGAAAAAATTGACATGAAAATCGACTAAAAATTAAGTTTCTTTATTTTGTATTTATTTAAATGCAGTATTAATCTAGATCGTAAAACAAGACTTTTGGTGTATTACATATGAAAATCGAGCTTATTTTGAGGAAGTTATGAAAAAATTGACATGAAATTCGACTAAAAATTAAGTGTCTTTATTTTGTATTTATTTAAATGCAGTATTAATCTAGATCGTAAAACAAGACTTTTGGTGTATTACATATGAAAATCGAGCTTATTTTGAGGAAGTTATGAAAAAATTGACATGAAAATCGACTAAAAATTAAGTGTCTTTATTTTGTATTTATTTAAATGCAGTATTAATCTAGATCGTAAAACAAGACTTTTGGTGTATTACATATGAAAATCGAGCTTATTTTGAGGAAGTTATATAAAAAATTGACATGAAATTCGACTAAAAATTAAGTGTCTTTATTTTGTATTTATTTAAATGCAGTATTAATCTAGATCGTAAAACAAGACTTTTGGTGTATTACATATGAAAATCGAGCTTATTTTGAGGAAGTTATGAAAAAATTGACATGAAATTCGACTAAAAATTAAGTGTCTTTATTTTGTATTTATTTAAATGCAGTATTAATCTAGATCGTAAAACAAGACTTTTGGTGTATTACATATGAAAATCGAGCTTATTTTGAGGAAGTTATGAAAAAATTGACATGAAATTCGACTAAAAATTAAGTGTCTTTATTTTGTATTTATTTAAATGCAGTATTAATCTAGATCGTAAAACAAGACTTTTGGTGTATTACATATGAAAATCGAGCTTATTTTGAGGAAGTTATGAAAAAATTGACATGAAATTCGACTAAAAATTAAGTGTCTTTATTTTGTATTTATTTAAATGCAGTATTAATCTAGATCGTAAAACAAGACTTTTGGTGTATTACATATGAAAATCGAGCTTATTTTGAGGAAGTTATGAAAAAATTGACATGAAATTCGACTAAAAATTAAGTGTCTTTATTTTGTATTTATTTAAATGCAGTATTAATCTAGATCGTAAAACAAGACTTTTGGTGTATTACATATGAAAATCGAGCTTATTTTGAGGAAGTTATGTTTTTGTCATAAAAAATTGACATGAAAATCGACTAAAAATTAAGTTTCTTTATTTTGTATTTATTTAAATGCAGTATTAATCTAGATCGTAAAACAAGACTTTTGGTGTATTACATATGAAAATCGAGCTTATTTTGAGGAAGTTATGAAAAAATTGACATGAAATTCGACTAAAAATTAAGTGTCTTTATTTTGTATTTATTTAAATGCAGTATTAATCTAGATCGTAAAACAAGACTTTTGGTGTATTACATATGAAAATCGAGCTTATTTTGAGGAAGTTATGAAAAAATTGACATGAAATTCGACTAAAAATTAAGTGTCTTTATTTTGTATTTATTTAAATGCAGTATTAATCTAGATCGTAAAACAAGACTTTTGGTGTATTACATATGAAAATCGAGCTTATTTTGAGGAAGTTATGAAAAAATTGACATGAAATTCGACTAAAAATTAAGTGTCTTTATTTTGTATTTATTTAAATGCAGTATTAATCTAGATCGTAAAACAAGACTTTTGGTGTATTACATATGAAAATCGAGCTTATTTTGAGGAAGTTATGAAAAATTGACATGAAATTCGACTAAAAATTAAGTGTCTTTATTTTGTATTTATTTAAATGCAGTATTAATCTAGATCGTAAAACAAGACTTTTGGTGTATTACATATGAAAATCGAGCTTATTTTGAGGAAGTTATGAAAAAATTGACATGAAATTCGACTAAAAATTAAGTGTCTTTATTTTGTATTTATTTAAATGCAGTATTAATCTAGATCGTAAAACAAGACTTTTGGTGTATTACATATGAAAATCGAGCTTATTTTGAGGAAGTTATGAAAAAATTGACATGAAATTCGACTAAAAATTAGTGTCTTTATTTTGTATTTATTTAAATGCAGTATTAATCTAGATCGTAAAACAAGACTTTTGGTGTATTACATATGAAAATCGAGCTTATTTTGAGGAAGTTATGAAAAAATTGACATGAAATTCGACTAAAAATTAAGTGTCTTTATTTTGTATTTATTTAAATGCAGTATTAATCTAGATCGTAAAACAAGACTTTTGGTGTATTACATATGAAAATCGAGCTTATTTTGAGGAAGTTATGAAAAAATTGACATGAAATTCGACTAAAAATTAAGTGTCTTTATTTTGTATTTATTTAAATGCAGTATTAATCTAGATCGTAAAACAAGACTTTTGGTGTATTACATATGAAAATCGAGCTTATTTTGAGGAAGTTATGAAAAAATTGACATGAAAATCGACTAAAAATTAAGTGTCTTTATTTTGTATTTATTTAAATGCAGTATTAATCTAGATCGTAAAACAAGACTTTTGGTGTATTACATATGAAAATCGAGCTTATTTTGAGGAAGTTATGAAAAAAATTGACATGAAATTCGACTAAAAATTAAGTGTCTTTATTTTGTATTTATTTAAATGCAGTATTAATCTAGATCGTAAAACAAGACTTTTGGTGTATTACATATGAAAATCGAGCTTATTTTGAGGAAGTTATGAAAAAATTGACATGAAATTCGACTAAAAATTAAGTGTCTTTATTTTGTATTTATTTAAATGCAGTATTAATCTAGATCGTAAAACAAGACTTTTGGTGTATTACATATGAAAATCGAGCTAATTTTGAGGAAGTTATGGCATCGGAATTTCCTCCGCCCGGTCGGTATCGTCATAAAAAATTGACATGAAAATCGACTAAAAATTAAGTTTCTTTATTTTGTATTTATTTAAATGCAGTATTAATCTAGATCGTAAAACAAGACTTTTGGTGTATTACATATGAAAATCGAGCTTATTTTGAGGAAGTTATGAAAAAAATTGACATGAAATTCGACTAAAAATTAAGTGTCTTTATTTTGTATTTATTTAAATGCAGTATTAATCTAGATCGTAAAACAAGACTTTTGGTGTATTACATATGAAAATCGAGCTTATTTTGAGGAAGTTATGAAAAAATTGACATGAAATTCGACTAAAAATTAAGTGTCTTTATTTTGTATTTATTTAAATGCAGTATTAATCTAGATCGTAAAACAAGACTTTTGGTGTATTACATTTGAAAATCGAGCTTATTTTGAGGAAGTTATGTTTCCTTTTCATAAAAATTGACATGAAAATCGACTAAAAATTAAGTTTCTTTATTTTGTATTTATTTAAATGCAGTATTAATCTAGATCGTAAAACAAGACTTTTGGTGTATTACATATGAAAATCGAGCTTATTTTGAGGAAGTTATGAAAAAATTGACATGAAATTCGACTAAAAATTAAGTGTCTTTATTTTGTATTTATTTAAATGCAGTATTAATCTAGATCGTAAAACAAGACTTTTGGTGTATTACATATGAAAATCGAGCTTATTTTGAGGAAGTTATGAAAAAATTGACATGAAAATCGACTAAAAATTAAGTGTTCTTTATTTTGTATTTATTTAAATGCAGTATTAATCTAGATCGTAAAACAAGACTTTTGGTGTATTACATATGAAAATCGAGCTTATTTTGAGGAAGTTATGAAAAAATTGACATGAAATTCGACTAAAAATTAAGTGTCTTTATTTTGTATTTATTTAAATGCAGTATTAATCTAGATCGTAAAACAAGACTTTTGGTGTATTACATATGAAAATCGAGCTTATTTTGGAGGAATGTTATGAAAAAAATTGACATGAAAATCGACTAAAAATTAAGTGTCTTTATTTTGTATTTATTTAAATGCAGTATTAATCTAGATCGTAAAACAAGACTTTTGGTGTATTACATATGAAAATCGAGCTTATTTTGAGGAAGTTATGAAAAAATTGACATGAAATTCGACTAAAATTATTAAGTGTCTTTATTTTGTATTTATTTAAATGCAGTATTAATCTAGATCGTAAAACAAGACTTTTGGTGTATTACATATGAAAATCGAGCTTATTTTGAGGAAGTTATGGATCATTTGTATCCCCGGGTTCTAAAAAATTGACATGAAAATCGACTAAAAATTAAGTTTCTTTATTTTGTATTTATTTAAATGCAGTATTAATCTAGATCGTAAAACAAGACTTTTGGTGTATTACATATGAAAATCGAGCTTATTTTGAGGAAGTTATGAAAAAATTGACATGAAATTCGACTAAAAATTAAGTGTCTTTATTTTGTATTTATTTAAATGCAGTATTAATCTAGATCGTAAAACAAGACTTTTGGTGTATTACATATGAAAATCGAGCTTATTTTGAGGAAGTTATGAAAAAATTGACATGAAATTCGACTAAAAATTAAGTGTCTTTATTTTGTATTTATTTAAATGCAGTATTAATCTAGATCGTGTAAACAAGACTTTTGGTGTATTACATATGAAAATCGAGCTTATTTTGAGGAAGTTATGAAAAATTGACATGAAAATTCGACTAAAAATTAAGTGTCTTTATTTTGTATTTATTTAAATGCAGTATTAATCTAGATCGTAAAACAAGACTTTTGGTGTATTACATATGAAAATCGAGCTTATTTTGAGGAAGTTATGAAAAAATTGACATGAAATTCGACTAAAAATTAAGTGTCTTTATTTTGTATTTATTTAAATGCAGTATTAATCTAGATCGTAAAACAAGACTTTTGGTGTATTTACATATTGAAAATCGGGCTTATTTTGAGGAAGTTATGAAAAAATTGACATGAAATTCGACTAAAAATTAAGTGTCTTTATTTTGTATTTATTTAAATGCAGTATTAATCTAGATCGTAAAACAAGACTTTTGGTGTATTACATATGAAAATCGAGCTTATTTTGAGGAAGTTATGAAAAAATTGACATGAAATTCGACTAAAAATTAAGTGTCTTTATTTTGTATTTATTTAAATGCAGTATTAATCTAGATCGTAAAACAAGACTTTTGGTGTATTACATATGAAAATCGAGCTTATTTTGAGGAAGTTATGAAAAAATTGACATGAAATTCGACTAAAAATTAAGTGTCTTTATTTTGTATTTATTTAAATGCAGTATTAATCTAGATCGTAAAACAAGACTTTTGGTGTATTACATATGAAAATCGAGCTTATTTTGAGGAAGTTATGAAAAAATTGACATGAAATTCGACTAAAAATTAAGTGTCTTTATTTTGTATTTATTTAAATGCAGTATTAATCTAGATCGTAAAACAAGACTTTTGGTGTATTACATTTGAAAATCGGGCTTATTTTGAGGAAGTTATGGCATCGATTTCCTACGCCCAGGTCGGGTTGTTAAAAAATTGACATGAAAATCGACTAAAAATTAAGTTTCTTTATTTTGTATTTATTTAAATGCAGTATTAATCTAGATCGTAAAACAAGACTTTTGGTGTATTACATATGAAAATCGAGCTTATTTTGAGGAAGTTATGAAAAAATTGACATGAAATTCGACTAAAAATTAAGTGTCTTTATTTTGTATTTATTTAAATGCAGTATTAATCTAGATCGTAAAACAAGACTTTTGGTGTATTACATATGAAAATCGAGCTTATTTTGAGGAAGTTATGAAAAAATTGACATGAAATTCGACTAAAAATTAAGTGTCTTTATTTTGTATTTATTTAAATGCAGTATTAATCTAGATTGTAAAACAAGACTTTTGGTGTATTACATATGAAAATCGAGCTTATTTTGAGGAAGTTATGAAAAAATTGACATGAAATTCGACTAAAAATTAAGTGTCTTTATTTTGTATTTATTTAAATGCAGTATTAATCTAGATCGTAAAACAAGACTTTTGGTGTATTACATTTGAAAATCGGGCTTATTTTGAGGAAGTTATGGTCGTTTTCCGCCCGGTGGTATCGGTCATAAAAAATTGACATGAAAATCGACTAAAAATTAAGTTTCTTTATTTTGTATTTATTTAAATGCAGTATTAATCTAGATCGTAAAACAAGACTTTTGGTGTATTACATATGAAAATCGAGCTTATTTTGAGGAAGTTATGAAAAAATTGACATGAAATTCGACTAAAAATTAAGTGTCTTTATTTTGTATTTATTTAAATGCAGTATTAATCTAGATCGTAAAACAAGACTTTTGGTGTATTACATATGAAAATCGAGCTTATTTTGAGGAAGTTATGAAAAAATTGACATGAAATTCGACTAAAAATTAAGTGTCTTTATTTTGTATTTATTTAAATGCAGTATTAATCTAGATCGTAAAACAAGACTTTTGGTGTATTACATATGAAAATCGAGCTTATTTTGAGGAAGTTATGAAAAAATTGACATGAAATTCGACTAAAAATTAAGTGTCTTTATTTTGTATTTATTTAAATGCAGTATTAATCTAGATCGTAAAACAAGACTTTTGGTGTATTACATATGAAAATCGAGCTTATTTTGAGGAAGTTATGAAAAAATTGACATGAAATTCGACTAAAAATTAAGTGTCTTTATTTTGTATTTATTTAAATGCAGTATTAATCTAGATCGTAAAACAAGACTTTTGGTGTATTACATATGAAAATCGAGCTTATTTTGAGGAAGTTATGAAAAAATTGACATGAAAATCGACTAAAAATTAAGTGTCTTTATTTTGTATTTATTTAAATGCAGTATTAATCTAGATCGTAAAACAAGACTTTTGGTGTATTACATATGAAAATCGAGCTTATTTTGAGGAAGTTATGAAAAAATTGACATGAAATTCGACTAAAAATTAAGTGTCTTTATTTTGTATTTATTTAAATGCAGTATTAATCTAGATCGTAAAACAAGACTTTTGGTGTATTACATATGAAAATCGAGCTTATTTTGAGGAAGTTATGAAAAAATTGACATGAAATTCGACTAAAAATTAAGTGTCTTTATTTTGTATTTATTTAAATGCAGTATTAATCTAGATCGTAAAACAAGACTTTTGGTGTATTACATATGAAAATCGAGCTTATTTTGAGGAAGTTATGAAAAAATTGACATGAAATTCGAC
Source organism: Scaptomyza pallida (assembly GCA_018152965.1). Taxonomy (NCBI): domain Eukaryota; kingdom Metazoa; phylum Arthropoda; class Insecta; order Diptera; family Drosophilidae; genus Scaptomyza; species Scaptomyza pallida. Next base: position 20,376 of record JAECXP010000133.1, read on the forward strand.
TAAAAATTAAGTGTCTTTATTTTGTATTTATTTAAATGCAGTATTAATCTAGATCGTAAAACAAGACTTTTGGTGTATTACATTTGAAAATCGGGCTATTTGAAGTTATATGGATTTTTTACGAGGTTATCGGTAAAAAAATTGACATGAAAATCGACTAAAAATTAAGTTTCTTTATTTTGTATTTATTTAAATGCAGTATTAATCTAGATCGTAAAACAAGACTTTTGGTGTATTACATATGAAAATCGAGCTTATTTTGAGGAAGTTATGAAAAAATTGACATGAAATTCGACTAAAAATTAAGTGTCTTTATTTTGTATTTATTTAAATGCAGTATTAATCTAGATCGTAAAACAAGACTTTTGGTGTATTACATATGAAAATCGAGCTTATTTTGAGGAAGTTATGTAAAAAATTGACATGAAAATCGACTAAAAATTAAGTTTCTTTATTTTGTATTTATTTAAATGCAGTATTAATCTAGATCGTAAAACAAGACTTTTGGTGTATTACATATGAAAATCGAGCTTATTTTGAGGAAGTTATGAAAAAATTGACATGAAATTCGACTAAAAATTAAGTGTCTTTATTTTGTATTTATTTAAATGCAGTATTAATCTAGATCGTAAAACAAGACTTTTGGTGTATTACATATGAAAATCGAGCTTATTTTGAGGAAGTTATGAAAAAATTGACATGAAATTCGACTAAAAATTAAGTGTCTTTATTTTGTATTTATTTAAATGCAGTATTAATCTAGATCGTAAAACAAGACTTTTGGTGTATTACATATGAAAATCGAGCTTATTTTGAGGAAGTTATGAAAAAATTGACATGAAATTCGACTAAAAATTAAGTGTCTTTATTTTGTATTTATTTAAATGCAGTATTAATCTAGATCGTAAAACAAGACTTTTGGTGTATTGCATTTGAAAATCGGGCTAATTTTGAGGAAGTTATGATCGGATTTCCGTCCGCCCGGTGGGTATCGGTCATAAAAAATTGACATGAAAATCGACTAAAAATTAAGTTTCTTTATTTTGTATTTATTTAAATGCAGTATTAATCTAGATCGTAAAACAAGACTTTTGGTGTATTACATATGAAAATCGAGCTTATTTTGAGGAAGTTATGAAAAAATTGACATGAAATTCGACTAAAAATTAAGTGTCTTTATTTTGTATTTATTTAAATGCAGTATTAATCTAGATCGTAAAACAAGACTTTTGGTGTATTACATATGAAAATCGAGCTTATTTTGAGGAAGTTATGAAAAAATTGACATGAAATTCGACTAAAAATTAAGTGTCTTTATTTTGTATTTATTTAAATGCAGTATTAATCTAGATCGTAAAACAAGACTTTTGGTGTATTACATATGAAAATCGAGCTTATTTTGAGGAAGTTATGAAAAAATTGACATGAAATTCGACTAAAAATTAAGTGTCTTTATTTTGTATTTATTTAAATGCAGTATTAATCTAGATCGTAAAACAAGACTTTTGGTGTATTACATATGAAAATCGAGCTTATTTTGAGGAAGTTATGAAAAAATTGACATGAAATTCGACTAAAAATTAAGTGTCTTTATTTTGTATTTATTTAAATGCAGTATTAATCTAGATCGTAAAACAAGACTTTTGGTGTATTACATATGAAAATCGAGCTTATTTTGAGGAAGTTATGAAAAATTGACATGAAATTCGACTAAAAATTAAGTGTCTTTATTTTGTATTTATTTAAATGCAGTATTAATCTAGATCGTAAAACAAGACTTTTGGTGTATTACATATGAAAATCGAGCTTATTTTGAGGAAGTTATGAAAAAATTGACATGAAATTCGACTAAAAATTAAGTGTCTTTATTTTGTATTTATTTAAATGCAGTATTAATCTAGATCGTAAAACAAGACTTTTTGGTGTATTACATATGAAAATCGAGCTTATTTTGAGGAAGTTATGAAAAAATTGACATGAAATTCGACTAAAAATTAAGTGTCTTTATTTTGTATTTATTTAAATGCAGTATTAATCTAGATCGTAAAACAAGACTTTTGGTGTATTACATATGAAAATCGAGCTTATTTTGAGGAAGTTATGGCAACTGGATCCGTAGCAGGGGGTTCGGTCAAAAAAATTGACATGAAAATCGACCAAAAATTAAGTGTCTTTATTTTTGTATTTATTTAAATGCAGTATTAATCTAGATCGTAAAACAAGACTTTTGGTGTAGCTACATATGAAAATCGAGCTTAATTTTGAGGAAGTTATG
>JAECXP010000134.1:0-175253 GCA_018152965.1 Scaptomyza pallida
GTATTGCTATATGAAATGAGCTTATTTTGAGGAAGTTATGAAAAAAATTGACGTAAATTCGACTAAAAATTAAGTATCTTCTTTATGTTTATTTAAATGCAGTATTAATCTAGATTGTAAACAAGACTTTTGGTGTATTACATAGCAGAAATCGAGCTTATTTTGAGAAGTTGAAAAAATTGACATGAAAATCGACTAAAAAAATTAAGTTTCTTTATTTTGTATTTATTTAAATGCAGTATTAATCTAGATCGTAAACAAGACTTTTGGTGTATTACCCATGAAAATCGAAGCTTATTTTGAGGAAGTTATGAAAAATTTGACATGAAATTCGACTAAAAATTAAGTGTCTTTATTTTGTATTTATTTAAATACAGTAATAATCTAGATTATAAAACTGATTTTTGGTGGCATTCCATATGAAAATCGAGGCTTATTTTGAAAAGTTATGAAAAAATTGACATGAAAATCGCCCCCCCACTAAAAATTAAGTTTCTTTATTTTGTATTTATTTAAATGCAGTATTAATCTAGATCGTAAAATAAGACTTTTAATTGTATTACATATGAAAATCGAGGCTTATTTTGAGGAAGTTATGCCAAAATTGACGCAGGAAATTCGACTAAAAATTAAGTGTCTTTATTTTGTATTTATTTAAATGCGAGTATTAATCTGAATCGTAAACAAGACTTTTGGTGTAGCCCATATGAAAATCGAGCTTATTTTGAGGAAGTTATGAAAAAATTGACATGAAATTCAAATAAAAATTAAGTGTCTTTATTTTGTATTTATTTATAATGCCCAGTATTAATCTAAATTGCCAAACAAGACTTTTTGGTGTATTACATAACATAATCGAGCTTATTTGGGAAGTTATGAAAAATTTGACATGAAAATCGACTAAAATTAAGTTTCTTTATTTTGTATTTATTTAAATGCAGTATTATCTAGATCAATAAACAAGACTTTTGGTGTATTACCCATGAAAATCGAGCTTATTTTGAGAGATTATATAGAAAAAATTGACATGAGAATTCGACTAAAAATTAAGTGTCTTTATTTTGTATTTATTATTTAAATGCAGTATTAATCTAGATTGTAAAACAAGACTTTTAGTGTAATACATATGAAAATCGAGCTTATTTTGAGGAAGTTATGAAAAATTGACATGAAAATCGACTAAAAATTAAGTTTCTTTATTTTGTATTTATTTAAATACAGTATTAATCTAAATAATAAAAAGACTTTTGGTGTATTGCATATCAAAATCGAGCTTATTTTGAAGAAGTTGCATAATTTTAGTGGTTGTCGTGAAAAAATTGACATGAAAATCGACTAAAATTAAGTTTCTTTATTTTGTATTTATTTAAATGCAGTATTAATCTAGCTCGTAAAACAAGACTTTTAGTGTATTACATATGAAAATCGAGCTTATTTTGAGGAAGTTATGAAAAATTGACATGAAATTCGACTAAAATTAAGTATCTTTATTTTGTATTTATTTAAATGCAGTATTAATCTAGATCGTAAAACAAGACTTTTAGTGTATTACATATGAAAATCGGCAAAGCTCGAGGAAGTTATGAAAAAATTGACATAAAATTCGACTAAAATTAAGTGTCTTTATTTTGTATTTATTTAAATGCAGTATTAATCTAGATCGTAAAACAAGACTTTTTATTGTATTACATATGAAAATCGGAAGCTTATTTTGAGGAAGTTATGAAAAATTGACCTTGAAATTCGACTAAAATTAAGTGTCTTTATTTTGTATTTATTTAAATCCAGTAATCTAGATCGTGAAACAAGACTTTTGGTGTCCATTCACATATGAAAATCGAAGCTTATTTTGAGGAAATTATGAAAAAATTGACATGAAATTCGACTAAAAATTAAGTGTCTTTATTTTGTATTTATTTAAATGCAGTATTAATCTAGATCGTAAAAGAAGACTTTTGATTGTATTACTTATGAAAATCGAGCTTATTTGAAGAAGTTATGGATAATTTCGGGCTCAAAAAATTGACATGAAAATCGACTACAAATTAAGTTTCTTTATTTTGTATTTATTTAAATACGATATTAATCTAGATCGTAAAACAAGACTTTTGGTGTGTTGCATTTGAAAATCCAAGCTTATTTTGAAGAAGTTATGGCAATGAATTTCGCTATCCCCCGGTCGGCGGTCTAAAATTGACATGAAAATCGACCCAAAAATTAAGATTCTTTATTTTGTATTTATTTAAATGCAGCTTGTATTAATCTAGATCGTAAAACAAGACTTTTGGTTTATTACATATGAAAATCGAGCTTATTTTGAGGAAGTTATGAAAGAACTGACATGAAATTCGACTAAAAATTAAGTGTCTTTATTTTGTATTTATTTAAATGCAGTATTAATCTAGATCGTAAAAGAAGACTTTTGGTGTATTACATTTGTAATCGGGCTTATTTTGAGGAAATTTAGCGCGTAAATGCTATCCTTGGGTCATGAAAAAATTGACATATGAAATCGACTAAAAATTAAGTTTCTTTATTTTGTCTTTATTTAAATGCAGTATTAATCTAGATCGTAAAAGGCGCCTTTTAGTGTATTACATATGAAAATCGAGCCTATTTTGAGGAAATTATGAAAAAATTGACAGGAAATTCGACTAAAAATTAAGTGTCTTTATTTTGTATTTATTTAAATGCAGTATTAATCTAGATCATAAAAGAAGACTTTTGGTGTATTGCATTTGAAAATCGAGCTAATTTTGAGGAAGTTATGGCGAATCGAAATTCCCTTTTTAAGCCCAGGATCAGTCATAAAATTGACATGAAAATCGACTAAAAATTAAGTTTCTTTATTTTGTATTTATTTAAATGCAGTATTAATCTAGATCGTAAACAAGACTTTTGGTGTATTACATATGAAAATCGAGCTTATTTTGAGGAAGTTATGAAAAATTGACATGAAATTCGACTAAAAATTAAGTGTCTTTATTTTGTATTTATTTAAATGCAGTATTAATCTAGATTGTAAACAAGACTTTTGGTGTATTACATATGAAAATCGAGCTTATTTTGAGGAAGTTATGAAAAAATTGACATGAAATTCGACTAAAAATTAAGTTTCTTTATTTTGTATTTATTTAAATGCAGTATTAATCTAGATCGTAAAACAAGACTTTTGGTGTATTACATATGAAAATCGAGCTTATTTTAGGAAGTTATGAAAAAATTGACATGAAATTCGACTAAAAATTAAGTGTCTTTTTTTGTATTTATTTAAATGCAGTATTAATCTAGATCGTAAAACAAGACTTTTGGTGTATTGTATTTGAAAATCGAGCTTATTTTGAAGAAGTTATGGCAATCGGAATTTCCGTATCCGCCCAGGTCGGGTATCGGTCAAAAAAATTGACATGAAATTCGACTAAAAATTAAGTGTCTTTATTTTGTATTTATTTAAATGCAGTATTAATCTAGATCGTAAAACAAGACTTTTGGTGTATTACATATGAAAATCGAGCTTATTTTGAGGAAGTTATGAAAAATTGACATGAAATTCGACTAAAAATTAAGTGTCTTTATTTTGTATTTATTTAAATGCAGTATTAATCTAGATCGTAAAACAAGACTTTTGGTGTATTACATTTGAAAATCGAGCTTATTTTGAGGAAGTTATGGTGGAATTTCCGTATCACAGGTCGGGTAGTATAAAAAATTGACATGAAAATCGACTAAAAATTAAGTTTCTTTATTTTGTATTTATTTAAATGCAGTATTAATCTAGATCGTAAAACAAGACTTTTGGTGTATTACATATGAAAATCGAGCTTATTTTGAGGAAGTTATGAAAAAATTGACATGAAATTCGACTAAAATTAAGTGTCTTTATTTTGTATTTATTTAAATGCAGTATTAATCTAGATCGTAAAACAAGACTTTTGGTGTATTACATATGAAAATCGAGCTTATTTTGAGGAAGTTATGGCAATCGGAATTTCCGTATCGCCCAGGTCGGGAATAATTATCAAAAAATTGACATGAAATTCGACTAAAAATTAAGTGTCTTTATTTTGTATTTATTTAAATGCAGTATTAATCTAGATCGTAAAACAAGACTTTTGGTGTATTACATATGAAAATCGAGCTTATTTTGAGGAAGTTATGAAAAAATTGACATGAAATTCGACTAAAAATTAAGTGTCTTTATTTTGTATTTATTTAAATGCAGTATTAATCTAGATCGTAAAACAAGACTTTTGGTGTATTACATATGAAAATCGAGCTTATTTTGAGGAAGTTATGAAAAAATTGACATGAAAATCGACTAAAAATTAAGTGTCTTTATTTTGTATTTATTTAAATGCAGTATTAATCTAGATCGTAAAACAAGACTTTTGGTGTATTACATATGAAAATCGAGCTTATTTTGAGGAAGTTATGAAAAAATTGACATGAAATTCGACTAAAAATTAAGTGTCTTTATTTTGTATTTATTTAAATGCAGTATTAATCTAGATTGTAAAACAAGACTTTTGGTGTATTACATATGAAAATCGAGCTTATTTTGAGGAAGTTATGAAAAAATTGACATGAAATTCGACTAAAAATTAAGTGTCTTTATTTTGTATTTATTTAAATGCAGTATTAATCTAGATCGTAAAACAAGACTTTTGGTGTATTGCATTTGAAAATCGGGCTTATTTTGAGGAAGTTATGGCAACGAATTTCCGTATCACGCCCAGGTCGGGTATCGGTCATAAAAAATTGACATGAAAATCGACTAAAAATTAAGTTTCTTTATTTTGTATTTATTTAAATGCAGTATTAATCTAGATCGTAAAACAAGACTTTTGGTGTATTACATATGAAAATCGGAGCTTATTTTGAGGAAGTTATGAAAAAATTGACATGAAATTCGACTAAAAATTAAGTGTCTTTATTTTGTATTTATTTAAATGCAGTATTAATCTAGATCGTAAAACAAGACTTTTGGTGTATTGCATTTGAAAATCGGGCTTATTTTGAGGAAGTTATGAAAAAATTGACATGAAATTCGACTAAAAATTAAGTGTCTTTATTTTGTATTTATTTAAATGCAGTATTAATCTAGATCGTAAAACAAGACTTTTGGTGTATTACATATGAAAATCGAGCTTATTTTGAGGAAGTTATGAAAAAATTGACATGAAATTCGACTAAAAATTAAGTGTCTTTATTTTGTATTTATTTAAATGCAGTATTAATCTAGATCGTAAAACAAGACTTTTGGTGTATTACATATGAAAATCGAGCTTATTTTGAGGAAGTTATGAAAAAATTGACATGAAAATCGACTAAAAATTAAGTTTCTTTATTTTGTATTTATTTAAATGCAGTATTAATCTAGATCGTAAAACAAGACTTTTGGTGTATTACATATGAAAATCGAGCTTATTTTGAGGAAGTTATGAAAAAATTGACATGAAATTCGACTAAAAATTAAGTGTCTTTATTTTGTATTTATTTAAATGCAGTATTAATCTAGATCGTAAAACAAGACTTTTGGTGTATTACATATGAAAATCGAGCTTATTTTGAGGAAGTTATGAAAAAATTGACATGAAAATCGACTAAAAATTAAGTTTCTTTATTTTGTATTTATTTAAATGCAGTATTAATCTAGATCGTAAAACAAGACTTTTGGTGTATTACATATGAAAATCGAGCTTATTTTGAGGAAGTTATGAAAAAATTGACATGAAATTCGACTAAAAATTAAGTGTCTTTATTTTGTATTTATTTAAATGCAGTATTAATCTAGATCGTAAAACAAGACTTTTGGTGTATTACATATGAAAATCGAGCTTATTTTGAGGAAGTTATGAAAGTAAAGGCGGGAAAAAAAATTGACATGAAATTCGACTAAAAATTAAGTGTCTTTATTTTGTATTTATTTAAATGCAGTATTAATCTAGATCGTAAAACAAGACTTTTGGTGTATTACATATGAAAATCGAGCTTATTTTGAGGAAGTTATGAAAAAATTGACATGAAATTCGACTAAAAATTAAGTGTCTTTATTTTGTATTTATTTAAATGCAGTATTAATCTAGATCGTAAAACAAGACTTTTGGTGTATTACATATGAAAATCGAGCTTATTTTGAGGAAGTTATGAAAAAATTGACATGAAATTCGACTAAAAATTAAGTGTCTTTATTTTGTATTTATTTAAATGCAGTATTAATCTAGATCGTAAAACAAGACTTTTGGTGTATTACATATGAAAATCGAGCTTATTTTGAGGAAGTTATGAAAAAATTGACATGAAATTCGACTAAAAATTAAGTGTCTTTATTTTGTATTTATTTAAATGCAGTATTAATCTAGATCGTAAAACAAGACTTTTGGTGTATTACATATGAAAATCGAGCATTATTTTGAGGAAGTTATGAAAAAATTGACATGAAAATCGACTAAAAATTAAGTGTCTTTATTTTGTATTTATTTAAATGCAGTATTAATCTAGATCGTAAAACAAGACTTTTGGTGTATTACATATGAAAATCGGGCTTATTTTGAGGAAGTTATGAAAAAATTGACATGAAAATCGACTAAAAATTAAGTTTCTTTATTTTGTATTTATTTAAATGCAGTATTAATCTAGATCGTAAAACAAGACTTTTGGTGTATTACATATGAAAATCGAGCTTATTTTGAGGAAGTTATGAAAAAATTGACATGAAATTCGACTAAAAATTAAGTGTCTTTATTTTGTATTTATTTAAATGCAGTATTAATCTAGATCGTAAAACAAGACTTTTGGTGTATTACATATGAAAATCGAGCTTATTTTGAGGAAGTTATGAAAAAATTGACATGAAATTCGACTAAAAATTAAGTGTCTTTATTTTGTATTTATTTAAATGCAGTATTAATCTAGATCGTAAAACAAGACTTTTGGTGTATTGCATTTGAAAATCGGGCTAATTTTGAAGAAGTTATGGCAATCGGAATTTCCGTATCACGCCTAGGTCGGTATCGGTCATAAAAAATTGACATGAAAATCGACTAAAAATTAAGTTTCTTTATTTTGTATTTATTTAAATGCAGTATTAATCTAGATCGTAAAACAAGACTTTTGGTGTATTACATATGAAAATCGAGCTTATTTTGAGGAAGTTATGAAAAAATTGACATGAAATTCGACTAAAAATTAAGTGTCTTTATTTTGTATTTATTTAAATGCAGTATTAATCTAGATCGTAAAACAAGACTTTTGGTGTTATTACATTTGAAAATCGAGCTTATTTTGAGGAAGTTATGAAAAAATTGACATGAAATTCGACTAAAAATTAAGTGTCTTTATTTTGTATTTATTTAAATGCAGTATTAATCTAGATTGTAAAACAAGACTTTTGGTGTATTACATATGAAAATCGAGCTTATTTTGAGGAAGTTATGAAAAAATTGACATGAAATTCGACTAAAAATTAAGTGTCTTTATTTTGTATTTATTTAAATGCAGTATTAATCTAGATCGTAAAACAAGACTTTTGGTGTATTGCATTTGAAAATCGGGCTAATTTTGAAGAAGTTATGGCAATCGGAATTTCCGTATCACGCCCAGGTCGGGTATCGGTCATAAAAAATTGACATGAAAATCGACTAAAAATTAAGTTTCTTTATTTTGTATTTATTTAAATGCAGTATTAATCTAGATCGTAAAACAAGACTTTTGGTGTATTACATATGAAAATCGAGCTTATTTTGAGAAAGAAGTTATCTGTAAAAAATTGACATGAAATTCGACTAAAAATTAAGTGTCTTTATTTTGTATTTATTTAAATGCAGTATTAATCTAGATCGTAAAACAAGACTTTTGGTGTATTACATATGAAAATCGAGCTTATTTTGAGGAAGTTATGAAAAAATTGACATGAAATTCGACTAAAAATTAAGTGTCTTTATTTTGTATTTATTTAAATGCAGTATTAATCTAGATCGTAAAACAAGACTTTTGGTGTATTGCATTTGAAAATCGGGCTAATTTTGAAGAAGTTATGGCAATCGGAATTTCCGTATCACGCCCAGGTCGGGTATCGGTCATAAAAAATTGACATGAAAATCGACTAAAAATTAAGTTTCTTTATTTTGTATTTATTTAAATGCAGTATTAATCTAGATCGTAAAACAAGACTTTTGGTGTATTACATATGAAAATCGAGCTTATTTTGAGGAAGTTATGAAAAAATTGACATGAAATTCGACTAAAAATTAAGTGTCTTTATTTTGTATTTATTTAAATGCAGTATTAATCTAGATCGTAAAACAAGACTTTTGGTGTATTACATATGAAAATCGAGCTTATTTTGAGGAAGTTATGGCAATCGGAATTTCCGTATCACGCCCAGGTGGGTATCGGTAAAAAATTGACATGAAAATCGACTAAAAATTAAGTTTCTTTATTTTGTATTTATTTAAATGCAGTATTAATCTAGATCGTAAAACAAGACTTTTGGTGTATTACATATGAAAATCGAGCTTATTTTGAGGAAGTTATGAAAAAATTGACATGAAATTCGACTAAAAATTAAGTGTCTTTATTTTGTATTTATTTAAATGCAGTATTAATCTAGATCGTAAAACAAGACTTTTGGTGTATTACATATGAAAATCGAGCTTATTTTGAGGAAGTTATGGCTGGTTAAAAAATTGACATGAAAATCGACTAAAAATTAAGTGTCTTTATTTTGTATTTATTTAAATGCAGTATTAATCTAGATCGTAAAACAAGACTTTTGGTGTATTACATATGAAAATCGAGCTTATTTTGAGGAAGTTATGAAAAAATTGACATGAAATTCGACTAAAAATTAAGTGTCTTTATTTTGTATTTATTTAAATGCAGTATTAATCTAGATCGTAAAACAAGACTTTTGGTGTATTACATATGAAAATCGAGCTTATTTTGAGGAAGTTATGGCAATCGGAATTTCCCGAAAAAATTGACATGAAAATTCGACTAAAAATTAAGTTTCTTTATTTTGTATTTATTTAAATGCAGTATTAATCTAGATCGTAAAACAAGACTTTTGGTGTATTACATATGAAAATCGAGCTTATTTTGAGGAAGTTATGAAAAAATTGACATGAAATTCGACTAAAAATTAAGTGTCTTTATTTTGTATTTATTTAAATGCAGTATTAATCTAGATCGTAAAACAAGACTTTTGGTGTATTACATATGAAAATCGAGCTTATTTTGAGGAAGTTATGTAAAAAATTGACATGAAAATCGACTAAAAATTAAGTGTCTTTATTTTGTATTTATTTAAATGCAGTATTAATCTAGATCGTAAAACAAGACTTTTGGTGTATTACATATGAAAATCGAGCTTATTTTGAGGAAGTTATGAAAAAATTGACATGAAATTCGACTAAAAATTAAGTGTCTTTATTTTGTATTTATTTAAATGCAGTATTAATCTAGATCGTAAAACAAGACTTTTGGTGTATTACATTTGAAAATCGGGCTAATTTTGAAGAAGTTATGGCAATCGGAATTTCCGTATCACGCCCAGGTCGGGTATCGGTCATAAAAAATTGACATGAAAATCGACTAAAAATTAAGTTTCTTTATTTTGTATTTATTTAAATGCAGTATTAATCTAGATCGTAAAACAAGACTTTTGGTGTATTACATATGAAAATCGAGCTTATTTTGAGGAAGTTATGAAAAAATTGACATGAAATTCGACTAAAAATTAAGTGTCTTTATTTTGTATTTATTTAAATGCAGTATTAATCTAGATCGTAAAACAAGACTTTTGGTGTATTACATATGAAAATCGAGCTTATTTTGAGGAAGTTATGTAAAAAATTGACATGAAATTCGACTAAAAATTAAGTGTCTTTATTTTGTATTTATTTAAATGCAGTATTAATCTAGATCGTAAAACAAGACTTTTGGTGTATTACATATGAAAATCGAGCTTATTTTGAGGAAGTTATGAAAAAATTGACATGAAATTCGACTAAAAATTAAGTGTCTTTATTTTGTATTTATTTAAATGCAGTATTAATCTAGATCGTAAAACAAGACTTTTGGTGTATTGCATTTGAAAATCGGGCTAATTTTGAAGAAGTTATGGCAATCGGAATTTCCGTATCACGCCCAGGTCGGGTATCGGTCATAAAAAATTGAAACATGAAAATCGACTAAAAATTAAGTTTCTTTATTTTGTATTTATTTAAATGCAGTATTAATCTAGATCGTAAAACAAGACTTTTGGTGTATTACATATGAAAATCGAGCTTTTTTTTAGGAAGTTAAAAAAAAATAAAATTAAATTTACTAAAAATTAAGTGTCTTTATTTTGTATTTATTTAAATGCAGTATTAATCTAGATCGTAAAACAAGACTTTTGGTGTATTACATATGAAAATCGAGCTTATTTTGAGGAAGTTATGAAAAAATTGACATGAAATTCGACTAAAAATTAAGTGTCTTTATTTTGTATTTATTTAAATGCAGTATTAATCTAGATCGTAAAACAAGACTTTTGGTGTATTACATATGAAAATCGAGCTTATTTTGAGGAAGTTATGAAAAAATTGACATGAAATTCGACTAAAAATTAAGTGTCTTTATTTTGTATTTATTTAAATGCAGTATTAATCTAGATCGTAAAACAAGACTTTTGGTGTATTGCATTTGAAAATCGGGCTAATTTTGAAGAAGTTATGGCAATCGGAATTTCCGTATCACGCCCAGGTCGGGTATCGGTCATAAAAAATTGACATGAAAATCGACTAAAAATTAAGTTTCTTTATTTTGTATTTATTTAAATGCAGTATTAATCTAGATCGTAAAACAAGACTTTTGGTGTATTACATATGAAAATCGAGCTTATTTTGAGGAAGTTATGAAAAAATTGACATGAAATTCGACTAAAAATTAAGTGTCTTTATTTTGTATTTATTTAAATGCAGTATTAATCTAGATCGTAAAACAAGACTTTTGGTGTATTACATATGAAAATCGTTTTGGAGCTTATTTTGAGGAAGTTATGGAAAAAATTGACATGAAATTCGACTAAAAATTAAGTTTCTTTATTTTGTATTTATTTAAATGCAGTATTAATCTAGATCGTAAAACAAGACTTTTGGTGTATTACATATGAAAATCGAGCTTATTTTGAGGAAGTTATGAAAAAATTGACATGAAATTCGACTAAAAATTAAGTGTCTTTATTTTGTATTTATTTAAATGCAGTATTAATCTAGATCGTAAAACAAGACTTTTGGTGTATTACATATGAAAATCGAGCTTATTTTGAGGAAGTTATGAAAAAATTGACATGAAATTCGACTAAAAATTAAGTGTCTTTATTTTGTATTTATTTAAATGCAGTATTAATCTAGATCGTAAAACAAGACTTTTGGTGTATTACATATGAAAATCGGGCTAATTTTGAAGAGTTATGGCCATTTCCTTATTTTGCCCAGGGGAACGGTTATGAAAAAATTGACATGAAAATCGACTAAAAATTAAGTTTCTTTATTTTGTATTTATTTAAATGCAGTATTAATCTAGATCGTAAAACAAGACTTTTGGTGTATTACATATGAAAATCGAGCTTATTTTGAGGAAGTTATGAAAAAATTGACATGAAATTCGACTAAAAATTAAGTGTCTTTATTTTGTATTTATTTAAATGCAGTATTAATCTAGATCGTAAAACAAGACTTTTGGTGTATTACATATGAAAATCGAGCTTATTTTGAGGAAGTTATGGCAAAAAAATTGACATGAAATTCGACTAAAAATTAAGTGTCTTTATTTTGTATTTATTTAAATGCAGTATTAATCTAGATCGTAAAACAAGACTTTTGGTGTATTACATATGAAAATCGAGCTTATTTTGAGGAAGTTATGTTTAAAAAATTGACATGAAATTCGACTAAAAATTAAGTGTCTTTATTTTGTATTTATTTAAATGCAGTATTAATCTAGATCGTAAAACAAGACTTTTGGTGTATTACATATGAAAATCGAGCTTATTTTGAGGAAGTTATGAAAAAATTGACATGAAATTCGACTAAAAATTAAGTGTCTTTATTTTGTATTTATTTAAATGCAGTATTAATCTAGATCGTAAAACAAGACTTTTGGTGTATTACATATGAAAATCGAGCTTATTTTGAGGAAGTTATGAAAAAATTTGACATGAAATTCGACTAAAAATTAAGTGTCTTTATTTTGTATTTATTTAAATGCAGTATTAATCTAGATCGTAAAACAAGACTTTTGGTGTATTACATATGAAAATCGAGCTTATTTTGAGGAAGTTATGAAAAAATTGACATGAAATTCGACTAAAAATTAAGTGTCTTTATTTTGTATTTATTTAAATGCAGTATTAATCTAGATCGTAAAACAAGACTTTTGGTGTATTACATATGAAAATCGAGCTTATTTTGAGGAAGTTATGTTAAAAAATTGACATGAAATTCGACTAAAAATTAAGTGTCTTTATTTTGTATTTATTTAAATGCAGTATTAATCTAGATCGTAAAACAAGACTTTTGGTGTATTACATATGAAAATCGAGCTTATTTTGAGGAAGTTATGAAAAAATTGACATGAAATTCGACTAAAAATTAAGTGTCTTTATTTTGTATTTATTTAAATGCAGTATTAATCTAGATCGTAAAACAAGACTTTTGGTGTATTACATATGAAAATCGAGCTTATTTTGAGGAAGTTATGAAAAAATTGACATGAAATTCGACTAAAAATTAAGTGTCTTTATTTTGTATTTATTTAAATGCAGTATTAATCTAGATCGTAAAACAAGACTTTTGGTGTATTACATATGAAAATCGAGCTTATTTTGAGGAAGTTATGAAAAAATTGACATGAAATTCGACTAAAAATTAAGTGTCTTTATTTTGTATTTATTTAAATGCAGTATTAATCTAGATCGTAAAACAAGACTTTTGGTGTATTACATATGAAAATCGGGCTATTTTGGAAGTTATGGCAATGGAATTTCCGTTCAGGAAGTGGGTATGGTCATAAAAAATTGACATGAAAATCGACTAAAAATTAAGTTTCTTTATTTTGTATTTATTTAAATGCAGTATTAATCTAGATCGTAAAACAAGACTTTTGGTGTATTACATATGAAAATCGAGCTTATTTTGAGGAAGTTATGAAAAAATTGACATGAAATTCGACTAAAAATTAAGTGTCTTTATTTTGTATTTATTTAAATGCAGTATTAATCTAGATCGTAAAACAAGACTTTTGGTGTATTACATATGAAAATCGAGCTTATTTTGAGGAAGTTATGTAAAAAATTGACATGAAATTCGACTAAAAATTAAGTGTCTTTATTTTGTATTTATTTAAATGCAGTATTAATCTAGATCGTAAAACAAGACTTTTGGTGTATTACATATGAAAATCGAGCTTATTTTGAGGAAGTTATGAAAAAATTGACATGAAATTCGACTAAAAATTAAGTGTCTTTATTTTGTATTTATTTAAATGCAGTATTAATCTAGATCGTAAAACAAGACTTTTGGTGTATTACATATGAAAATCGAGCTTATTTTGAGGAAGTTTGAAAAAAAATTGACATGAAATTCGACTAAAAATTAAGTGTCTTTATTTTGTATTTATTTAAATGCAGTATTAATCTAGATCGTAAAACAAGACTTTTGGTGTATTACATATGAAAATCGAGCTTATTTTGAGGAAGTTATGAAAAAATTGACATGAAATTCGACTAAAAATTAAGTGTCTTTATTTTGTATTTATTTAAATGCAGTATTAATCTAGATCGTAAAACAAGACTTTTGGTGTATTACATATGAAAATCGAGCTTATTTTGAGGAAGTTATGTAAAAAATTGACATGAAATTCGACTAAAAATTAAGTGTCTTTATTTTGTATTTATTTAAATGCAGTATTAATCTAGATCGTAAAACAAGACTTTTGGTGTATTACATATGAAAATCGAGCTTATTTTGAGGAAGTTATGAAAAAATTGACATGAAATTCGACTAAAAATTAAGTGTCTTTATTTTGTATTTATTTAAATGCAGTATTAATCTAGATCGTAAAACAAGACTTTTGGTGTATTACATATGAAAATCGAGCTTATTTTGAGGAAGTTATGAAAAAATTGACATGAAATTCGACTAAAAATTAAGTGTCTTTATTTTGTATTTATTTAAATGCAGTATTAATCTAGATCGTAAAACAAGACTTTTGGTGTATTACATATGAAAATCGAGCTTATTTTGAGGAAGTTATGAAAAAATTGACATGAAAATTCGACTAAAAATTAAGTGTCTTTATTTTGTATTTATTTAAATGCAGTATTAATCTAGATCGTAAAACAAGACTTTTGGTGTATTACATATGAAAATCGAGCTTATTTTGAGGAAGTTATGAAAAAATTGACATGAAATTCGACTAAAAATTAAGTGTCTTTATTTTGTATTTATTTAAATGCAGTATTAATCTAGATCGTAAAACAAGACTTTTGGTGTATTACATATGAAAATCGAGCTTATTTTGAGGAAGTTATGAAAAAATTGACATGAAATTCGACTAAAAATTAAGTGTCTTTATTTTGTATTTATTTAAATGCAGTATTAATCTAGATCGTAAAACAAGACTTTTGGTGTATTACATATGAAAATCGAGCTTATTTTGAGGAAGTTATGAAAAAATTGACATGAAATTCGACTAAAAATTAAGTGTCTTTATTTTGTATTTATTTAAATGCAGTATTAATCTAGATCGTAAAACAAGACTTTTGGTGTATTACATATGAAAATCGAGCTTATTTTGAGGAAGTTATGAAAAAATTGACATGAAATTCGACTAAAAATTAAGTGTCTTTATTTTGTATTTATTTAAATGCAGTATTAATCTAGATCGTAAAACAAGACTTTTGGTGTATTACATTTGAAAATCGGGCTTATTTTGAGGAAGTTATGGCATCGGAATTTCCGTATCACGCCCAGGTCGGGTATCGGTCATAAAAAATTGACATGAAAATCGACTAAAAATTAAGTTTCTTTATTTTGTATTTATTTAAATGCAGTATTAATCTAGATCGTAAAACAAGACTTTTGGTGTATTACATATGAAAATCGAGCTTATTTTGAGGAAGTTATGAAAAAATTGACATGAAATTCGACTAAAAATTAAGTGTCTTTATTTTGTATTTATTTAAATGCAGTATTAATCTAGATCGTAAAACAAGACTTTTGGTGTATTACATTTGAAAATCGGGCTTATTTTGAGGAAGTTATGGCAATCGGAATTTCCGTTCACGCCCAGGTCGGGTATCGGTCATAAAAAATTGACATGAAAATCGACTAAAAATTAAGTTTCTTTATTTTGTATTTATTTAAATGCAGTATTAATCTAGATCGTAAAACAAGACTTTTGGTGTATTACATATGAAAATCGAGCTTATTTTGAGGAAGTTATGAAAAAATTGACATGAAATTCGACTAAAAATTAAGTGTCTTTATTTTGTATTTATTTAAATGCAGTATTAATCTAGATCGTAAAACAAGACTTTTGGTGTATTACATATGAAAATCGAGCTTATTTTGAGGAAGTTATGAAAAAATTGACATGAAATTCGACTAAAAATTAAGTGTCTTTATTTTGTATTTATTTAAATGCAGTATTAATCTAGATCGTAAAACAAGACTTTTGGTGTATTACATATGAAAATCGAGCTTATTTTGAGGAAGTTATGAAAAAATTGACATGAAATTCGACTAAAAATTAAGTGTCTTTATTTTGTATTTATTTAAATGCAGTATTAATCTAGATCGTAAAACAAGACTTTTGGTGTATTACATATGAAAATCGAGCTTATTTTGAGGAAGTTATGAAAAAATTGACATGAAATTCGACTAAAAATTAAGTGTCTTTATTTTGTATTTATTTAAATGCAGTATTAATCTAGATCGTAAAACAAGACTTTTGGTGTATTACATATGAAAATCGAGCTTATTTTGAGGAAGTTATGAAAAAATTGACATGAAATTCGACTAAAAATTAAGTGTCTTTATTTTGTATTTATTTAAATGCAGTATTAATCTAGATCGTAAAACAAGACTTTTGGTGTATTACATATGAAAATCGAGCTTATTTTGAGGAAGTTATGAAAAAATTGACATGAAATTCGACTAAAAATTAAGTGTCTTTATTTTGTATTTATTTAAATGCAGTATTAATCTAGATCGTAAAACAAGACTTTTGGTGTATTACATATGAAAATCGAGCTTATTTTGAGGAAGTTATGAAAAAATTGACATGAAATTCGACTAAAAATTAAGTGTCTTTATTTTGTATTTATTTAAATGCAGTATTAATCTAGATCGTAAAACAAGACTTTTGGTGTATTACATTTGAAAATCGGGCTAATTTTGAAGAAGTTATGGCAATCGGAATTTCCGTATCACGCCCAGGTCGGGTATCGGTCATAAAAAATTGACATGAAAATCGACTAAAAATTAAGTTTCTTTATTTTGTATTTATTTAAATGCAGTATTAATCTAGATCGTAAAACAAGACTTTTGGTGTATTACATATGAAAATCGAGCTTATTTTGAGGAAGTTATGAAAAAATTGACATGAAATTCGACTAAAAATTAAGTGTCTTTATTTTGTATTTATTTAAATGCAGTATTAATCTAGATCGTAAAACAAGACTTTTGGTGTATTACATATGAAAATCGAGCTTATTTTGAGGAAGTTATGAAAAAATTGACATGAAATTCGACTAAAAATTAAGTGTCTTTATTTTGTATTTATTTAAATGCAGTATTAATCTAGATCGTAAAACAAGACTTTTGGTGTATTACATATGAAAATCGAGCTTATTTTGAGGAAGTTATGAAAAAAATTGACATGAAATTCGACTAAAAATTAAGTGTCTTTATTTTGTATTTATTTAAATGCAGTATTAATCTAGATCGTAAAACAAGACTTTTGGTGTATTACATATGAAAATCGAGCTTATTTTGAGGAAGTTATGAAAAAATTGACATGAAATTCGACTAAAAATTAAGTGTCTTTATTTTGTATTTATTTAAATGCAGTATTAATCTAGATCGTAAAACAAGACTTTTGGTGTATTACATATGAAAATCGAGCTTATTTTGAGGAAGTTATGAAAAAATTGACATGAAATTCGACTAAAAATTAAGTGTCTTTATTTTGTATTTATTTAAATGCAGTATTAATCTAGATCGTAAAACAAGACTTTTGGTGTATTACATATGAAAATCGAGCTTATTTTGAGGAAGTTATGAAAAAATTGACATGAAATTCGACTAAAAATTAAGTGTCTTTATTTTGTATTTATTTAAATGCAGTATTAATCTAGATCAAAACAATTGACATGAAAATCGACTAAAAATTAAGTTTCTTTATTTTGTATTTATTTAAATGCAGTATTAATCTAGATCGTAAAACAAGACTTTTGGTGTATTACATATGAAATAATCGAGCTTATTTTGAGGAAGGTTATGAAAAAATTGACATGAAATTCGACTAAAAATTAAGTGTCTTTATTTTGTATTTATTTAAATGCAGTATTAATCTAGATTGTAAAACAAGACTTTTGGTGTATTACATATGAAAATCGAGCTTATTTTGAGGAAGTTATGAAAAAATTGACATGAAATTCGACTAAAAATTAAGTGTCTTTATTTTGTATTTATTTAAATGCAGTATTAATCTAGATCGTAAAAGCAAGACTTTTGGTGTATTGCATTTGAAAATCGGGCTAATTTTGAAGAAGTTATGGCAATCGGAATTTCCGTATCACGCCCAGGTCGGGTATCGGTCATAAAAAATTGACATGAAAATCGACTAAAAATTAAGTTTCTTTATTTTGTATTTATTTAAATGCAGTATTAATCTAGATCGTAAAAAAAAGACTTTTGGTGTATTACATATGAAAATCGAGCTTATTTTGAGGAAGTTATGAAAAAATTGACATGAAATTCGACTAAAAATTAAGTGTCTTTATTTTGTATTTATTTAAATGCAGTATTAATCTAGATCGTAAAACAAGACTTTTGGTGTATTACATATGAAAATCGAGCTTATTTTGAGGAAGTTATGAAAAAATTGACATGAAATTCGACTAAAAATTAAGTGTCTTTATTTTGTATTTATTTAAATGCAGTATTAATCTAGATCGTAAAACAAGACTTTTGGTGTATTACATTATGAAAATCGGGCTTATTTTGAGGAAGTTATGCAATCGGAATTTCCGTTCCGCCCAGGTCGGGTATCGGTCATAAAAAATTGACATGAAAATTCGACTAAAAATTAAGTGTCTTTATTTTGTATTTATTTAAATGCAGTATTAATCTAGATCGTAAAACAAGACTTTTGGTGTATTACATATGAAAATCGAGCTTATTTTGAGGAAGTTATGAAAAAATTGACATGAAATTCGACTAAAAATTAAGTGTCTTTATTTTGTATTTATTTAAATGCAGTATTAATCTAGATCGTAAAACAAGACTTTTGGTGTTTATTTAACATATTTTGAAGTTTAATCGGAATTTGCTTATTTTGAGGAAGTTATGAAAAAATTGACATGAAAATTCGACTAAAAATTAAGTTTCTTTATTTTGTATTTATTTAAATGCAGTATTAATCTAGATCGTAAAACAAGACTTTTGGTGTATTACATATGAAAATCGAGCTTATTTTGAGGAAGTTATGAAAAAAATTGACATGAAATTCGACTAAAAATTAAGTGTCTTTATTTTGTATTTATTTAAATGCAGTATTAATCTAGATTGTAAAACAAGACTTTTGGTGTATTACATATGAAAATCGAGCTTTTTTTGAGGAAGTTATGAAAAAATTGACATGAAATTCGACTAAAAATTAAGTGTCTTTATTTTGTATTTATTTAAATGCAGTATTAATCTAGATCGTAAAACAAGACTTTTGGTGTATTGCATATGAAAATCGGGCTAATTTTGAAGAAGTTATGGCAATCGGAATTTCCGTATCACGCCCAGGTCGGGTATCGGTCATAAAAAATTGACATGAAAATCGACTAAAAATTAAGTTTCTTTATTTTGTATTTATTTAAATGCAGTATTAATCTAGATCGTAAAACAAGACTTTTGGTGTATTACATATGAAAATCGAGCTTATTTTGAGGAAGTTATAAGAAAAATTGACATGAAATTCGACTAAAAATTAAGTGTCTTTATTTTGTATTTATTTAAATGCAGTATTAATCTAGATCGTAAAACAAGACTTTTGGTGTATTACATATGAAAATCGGGCTAATTTTGAGAAGTTATGGAATCGGAATTTGAGTCGAAGTGTATGGTCAAAAAATTGACATGAAAATCGACTAAAAATTAAGTGTCTTTATTTTGTATTTATTTAAATGCAGTATTAATCTAGATCGTAAAACAAGACTTTTGGTGTATTACATATGAAAATCGAGCTTATTTTGAGGAAGTTATGAAAAAATTGACATGAAATTCGACTAAAAATTAAGTGTCTTTATTTTGTATTTATTTAAATGCAGTATTAATCTAGATTCGTAAAACAAGACTTTTGGTGTATTACATATGAAAATCGAGCTTATTTTGAGGAAGTTATGAAAAAATTGACATGAAATTCGACTAAAAATTAAGTGTCTTTATTTTGTATTTATTTAAATGCAGTATTAATCTAGATTCGTAAAACAAGACTTTTGGTGTATTATTGCATATGAAAATCGGGCTTATTTTGAGGAAGTTATGGCAATCGGAATTTCCGTATCACGCCCAGGTCGGGTATCGGTCAAAAAAATTGACATGAAAATCGACTAAAAATTAAGTTTCTTTATTTTGTATTTATTTAAATGCAGTATTAATCTAGATCGTAAAACAAGACTTTTGGTGTATTACATATGAAAATCGAGCTTATTTTGAGGAAGTTATGAAAAAATTGACATGAAATTCGACTAAAAATTAAGTGTCTTTATTTTGTATTTATTTAAATGCAGTATTAATCTAGATCGTAAAACAAGACTTTTGGTGTATTACATATGAAAATCGAGCTTATTTTGAGGAAGTTATGAAAAAATTGACATGAAATTCGACTAAAAATTAAGTGTCTTTATTTTGTATTTATTTAAATGCAGTATTAATCTAGATCGTAAAACAAGACTTTTGGTGTATTACATATGAAAATCGAGCTTATTTTGAGGAAGTTATGAAAAAATTGACATGAAATTCGACTAAAAATTAAGTGTCTTTATTTTGTATTTATTTAAATGCAGTATTAATCTAGATCGTAAAACAAGACTTTTGGTGTATTACATATGAAAATCGAGCTTATTTTGAGGAAGTTATGAAAAAATTGACATGAAAATCGACTAAAAATTAAGTGTCTTTATTTTGTATTTATTTAAATGCAGTATTAATCTAGATCGTAAAACAAGACTTTTGGTGTATTACATATGAAAATCGAGCTTATTTTGAGGAAGTTATGAAAAAATTGACATGAAATTCGACTAAAAATTAAGTGTCTTTATTTTGTATTTATTTAAATGCAGTATTAATCTAGATCGTAAAACAAGACTTTTGGTGTATTGCATTTGAAAATCGGGCTAATTTTGAAGAAGTTATGGCAATCGGAATTTCCGTATCACGCCCAGGTCGGGTATCGGTCATAAAAAATTGACATGAAAATCGACTAAAAATTAAGTTTCTTTATTTTGTATTTATTTAAATGCAGTATTAATCTAGATTGTAAAACAAGACTTTTGGTGTATTACATATGAAAATCGAGCTTATTTTGAGGAAGTTATGAAAAAATTGACATGAAATTCGACTAAAAATTAAGTGTCTTTATTTTGTATTTATTTAAATGCAGTATTAATCTAGATCGTAAAACAAGACTTTTGGTGTATTACATATGAAAATCGAGCTTATTTTGAGGAAGTTATGAAAAAATTGACATGAAAATCGACTAAAAATTAAGTGTCTTTATTTTGTATTTATTTAAATGCAGTATTAATCTAGATCGTAAAACAAGACTTTTGGTGTATTACATATGAAAATCGAGCTTATTTTGAGGAAGTTATGAAAAAATTGACATGAAATTCGACTAAAAATTAAGTGTCTTTATTTTGTATTTATTTAAATGCAGTATTAATCTAGATTGTAAAACAAGACTTTTGGTGTATTACATATGAAAATCGAGCTTATTTTGAGGAAGTTATGAAAAAATTGACATGAAATTCGACTAAAAATTAAGTGTCTTTATTTTGTATTTATTTAAATGCAGTATTAATCTAGATCGTAAAACAAGACTTTTTTTGAAAATCGGGCTAATTTTGAAGCAGTTATGGCAATCGGAATTTCCGTATCACGCCTAGTTTGAGGAAGTTATCGGTCATAAAAAATTGACATGAAAATCGACTAAAAATTAAGTTTCTTTATTTTGTATTTATTTAAATGCAGTATTAATCTAGATCGTAAAACAAGACTTTTGGTGTATTACATATGAAAATCGAGCTTATTTTGAGGAAGTTATGAAAAAATTGACATGAAATTCGACTAAAAATTAAGTGTCTTTATTTTGTATTTATTTAAATGCAGTATTAATCTAGATTGTAAAACAAGACTTTTGGTGTATTACATATGAAAATCGAGCTTATTTTGAGGAAGTTATGAAAAAATTGACATGAAATTCGACTAAAAATTAAGTGTCTTTATTTTGTATTTATTTAAATGCAGTATTAATCTAGATCGTAAAACAAGACTTTTGGTGTATTGCATTTGAAAATCGGGCTAATTTTGAAGAAGTTATGGCAATCGGAATTTCCGTATCACGCCCAGGTCGGGTATCGGTCATAAAAAATTGACATGAAATTCGACTAAAAATTAAGTTTCTTTATTTTGTATTTATTTAAATGCAGTATTAATCTAGATCGTAAAACAAGACTTTTGGTGTATTACATATGAAAATCGAGCTTATTTTGAGGAAGTTATGAAAAAATTGACATGAAATTCGACTAAAAATTAAGTGTCTTTATTTTGTATTTATTTAAATGCAGTATTAATCTAGATTGTAAAACAAGACTTTTGGTGTATTACATATGAAAATCGAGCTTATTTTGAGGAAGTTATGAAAAAATTGACATGAAAATCGACTAAAAATTAAGTTTCTTTATTTTGTATTTATTTAAATGCAGTATTAATCTAGATCGTAAAACAAGACTTTTGGTGTATTACATATGAAAATCGAGCTTATTTTGAGGAAGTTATGAAAAAATTGACATGAAATTCGACTAAAAATTAAGTGTCTTTATTTTGTATTTATTTAAATGCAGTATTAATCTAGATCGTAAAACAAGACTTTTGGTGTATTACATATGAAAATCGAGCTTATTTTGAGGAAGTTATGAAAAAATTGACATGAAATTCGACTAAAAATTAAGTGTCTTTATTTTGTATTTATTTAAATGCAGTATTAATCTAGATTGTAAAACAAGACTTTTGGTGTATTACATATGAAAATCGAGCTTATTTTGAGGAAGTTATGAAAAAATTGACATGAAATTCGACTAAAAATTAAGTGTCTTTATTTTGTATTTATTTAAATGCAGTATTAATCTAGATCGTAAAACAAGACTTTTGTTTAGTGTATTTTGGAAGTTATTTGATAAATCGACTAAAAATTGAGTTCTTTATTTTGTATTTATTTAAATGAAGATAGTTGTGGCAATCGGGATTTTCCGTATTACACGCCCAGGTTCGGAAGTTATCGGTCATAAAAAATTGACATGAAAATTCGACTAAAAATTAAGTGTCTTTATTTTGTATTTATTTAAATGCAGTATTAATCTAGATCGTAAAACAAGACTTTTGGTGTATTACATATGAAAATCGAGCTTATTTTGAGGAAGTTATGAAAAAATTGACATGAAATTCGACTAAAAATTAAGTGTCTTTATTTTGTATTTATTTAAATGCAGTATTAATCTAGATCGTAAAACAAGACTTTTGGTGTATTACATATGAAAATCGAGCTTATTTTGAGGAAGTTATGGCAATCGGAATTTCCGTATCACGCCCAGGTCGGGTATCGGTCATAAAAAATTGACATGAAAATCGACTAAAAATTAAGTTTCTTTATTTTGTATTTATTTAAATGCAGTATTAATCTAGATCGTAAAACAAGACTTTTGGTGTATTACATATGAAAATCGAGCTTATTTTGAGGAAGTTATGAAAAAATTGACATGAAATTCGACTAAAAATTAAGTGTCTTTATTTTGTATTTATTTAAATGCAGTATTAATCTAGATTGTAAAACAAGACTTTTGGTGTATGTACATATGAAAATCGAGCTTATTTTGAGGAAGTTATGAAAAAATTGACATGAAAATCGACTAAAAATTAAGTCTCTTTATTTTGTATTTATTTAAATGCAGTATTAATCTAGATCGTAAAACAAGACTTTTGGTGTATTACATATGAAAATCGAGCTTATTTTTGAGGAAGTTATGAAAAAATTGACATGAAATTCGACTAAAAATTAAGTGTCTTTATTTTGTATTTATTTAAATGCAGTATTAATCTAGATTGTAAAACAAGACTTTTGGTGTATTACATATGAAAATCGAGCTTATTTTGAGGAAGTTATGAAAAAATTGACATGAAATTCGACTAAAAATTAAGTGTCTTTATTTTGTATTTATTTAAATGCAGTATTAATCTAGATCGTAAAACAAGACTTTTGGTGTATTGCATTTGAAAATCGGGCTAATTTTGAAGAAGTTATGGCAATCGGAATTTCCGTATCACGCCCAGGTCGGGTATCGGTCATAAAAAATTGACATGAAAATCGACTAAAAATTAAGTTTCTTTATTTTGTATTTATTTAAATGCAGTATTAATCTAGATCGTAAAACAAGACTTTTGGTGTATTACATATGAAAATCGAGCTTATTTTGAGGAAGTTATGAAAAAATTGACATGAAATTCGACTAAAAATTAAGTGTCTTTATTTTGTATTTATTTAAATGCAGTATTAATCTAGATCGTAAAACAAGACTTTTGGTGTATTACATTTGAAAATTTCGGGCTAATTTTGAAGAAGTTATGGCAATCGGAATTTCCGTATCACGCCCAGGTCGGGTATCGGTCATAAAAAATTGACATGAAAATCGACTAAAAATTAAGTTTCTTTATTTTGTATTTATTTAAATGCAGTATTAATCTAGATCGTAAAACAAGACTTTTGGTGTATTACATATGAAAATCGAGCTTATTTTGAGGAAGTTATAAAAAAATTGACATGAAATTCGACTAAAAATTAAGTGTCTTTATTTTGTATTTATTTAAATGCAGTATTAATCTAGATTGTAAAACAAGACTTTTGGTGTATTACATATGAAAATCGAGCTTATTTTGAGGAAGTTATGAAAAAATTGACATGAAATTCGACTAAAAATTAAGTGTCTTTATTTTGTATTTATTTAAATGCAGTATTAATCTAGATCGTAAAACAAGACTTTTGGTGTATTGCATTTGAAAATCGGGCTAATTTTGAAGAAGTTATGGCAATCGGAATTTCCGTATCACGCCCAGGTCGGGTATCGGTCATAAAAAATTGACATGAAAATCGACTAAAAATTAAGTTTCTTTATTTTGTATTTATTTAAATGCAGTATTAATCTAGATCGTAAAACAAGACTTTTGGTGTATTACATATGAAAATCGAGCTTATTTTGAGGAAGTTATGAAAAAATTGACATGAAATTCGACTAAAAATTAAGTGTCTTTATTTTGTATTTATTTAAATGCAGTATTAATCTAGATCGTAAAACAAGACTTTTGGTGTATTACATATGAAAATCGAGCTTATTTTGAGGAAGTTATGAAAAAAATTGACATGAAAATCGACTAAAAATTAAGTTTCTTTATTTTGTATTTATTTAAATGCAGTATTAATCTAGATCGTAAAACAAGACTTTTGGTGTATTACATATGAAAATCGAGCTTATTTTGAGGAAGTTATGAAAAAATTGACATGAAATTCGACTAAAAATTAAGTGTCTTTATTTTGTATTTATTTAAATGCAGTATTAATCTAGATCGTAAAACAAGACTTTTGGTGTATTACATATGAAAATCGAGCTTATTTTGAGGAAGTTATGAAAAAATTGACATGAAATTCGACTAAAAATTAAGTGTCTTTATTTTGTATTTATTTAAATGCAGTATTAATCTAGATTGTAAAACAAGACTTTTGGTGTATTACATATGAAAATCGAGCTTATTTTGAGGAAGTTATGAAAAAATTGACATGAAATTCGACTAAAAATTAAGTGTCTTTATTTTGTATTTATTTAAATGCAGTATTAATCTAGATCGTAAAACAAGACTTTTGGTGTATTGCATTTGAAAATCGGGCTAATTTTGAAGAAGTTATGGCAATCGGAATTTCCGTATCACGCCCAGGTCGGGTATCGGTCATAAAAAATTGACATGAAAATCGACTAAAAATTAAGTTTTTTTTATTTTGTATTTATTTAAATGCAGTATTAATCTAGATCGTAAAACAAGACTTTTGGTGTATTACATATGAAAATCGAGCTTATTTTGAGGAAGTTATGAAAAAATTGACATGAAATTCGACTAAAAATTAAGTGTCTTTATTTTGTATTTATTTAAATGCAGTATTAATCTAGATCGTAAAACAAGACTTTTGGTGTATTACATATGAAAATCGAGCTTATTTTGAGGAAGTTATGAAAAAATTGACATGAAATTCGACTAAAAATTAAGTGTCTTTATTTT
The DNA here is from genome assembly GCA_018152965.1 of Scaptomyza pallida. Taxonomy (NCBI): domain Eukaryota; kingdom Metazoa; phylum Arthropoda; class Insecta; order Diptera; family Drosophilidae; genus Scaptomyza; species Scaptomyza pallida. The sequence continues at coordinate 25,863 of JAECXP010000134.1, forward strand.
GTATTTATTTAAATGCAGTATTAATCTAGATTGTAAAACAAGACTTTTGGTGTATTACATATGAAAATCGAGCTTATTTTGAGGAAGTTATGAAAAAATTGACATGAAATTCGACTAAAAATTAAGTGTCTTTATTTTGTATTTATTTAAATGCAGTATTAATCTAGATCGTAAAACAAGACTTTTGGTGTATTGCATTTGAAAATCGGGCTAATTTTGAAGAAGTTATGGCAATCGGAATTTCCGTATCACGCCCAGGTCGGGTATCGGTCATAAAAAATTGACATGAAAATCGACTAAAAATTAAGTTTCTTTATTTTGTATTTATTTAAATGCAGTATTAATCTAGATCGTAAAACAAGACTTTTGGTGTATTACATATGAAAATCGAGCTTATTTTGAGGAAGTTATGAAAAAATTGACATGAAATTCGACTAAAAATTAAGTGTCTTTATTTTGTATTTATTTAAATGCAGTATTAATCTAGATCGTAAAACAAGACTTTTGGTGTATTACATATGAAAATCGAGCTTATTTTGAGGAAGTTATGAAAAAAATTGACATGAAATTCGACTAAAAATTAAGTGTCTTTATTTTGTATTTATTTAAATGCAGTATTAATCTAGATCGTAAAACAAGACTTTTGGTGTATTACATATGAAAATCGAGCTTATTTTGAGGAAGTTATGGCAATCGGAATTTCCGTATCACGCCCAGGTCGGGTATCGGTCATAAAAAATTGACATGAAATTCGACTAAAAATTAAGTGTCTTTATTTTGTATTTATTTAAATGCAGTATTAATCTAGATCGTAAAACAAGACTTTTGGTGTATTACATATGAAAATCGGGCTTATTTTTGAGGAAGTTATGGCAATCGGAATTTCCGTATCACGCCCAGGTCGGGTATCGGTCATAAAAAATTGACATGAAAATCGACTAAAAATTAAGTTTCTTTATTTTGTATTTATTTAAATGCAGTATTAATCTAGATTGTAAAACAAGACTTTTGGTGTATTACATATGAAAATCGAGCTTATTTTGAGGAAGTTATGAAAAAATTGACATGAAATTCGACTAAAAATTAAGTGTCTTTATTTTGTATTTATTTAAATGCAGTATTAATCTAGATCGTAAAACAAGACTTTTGGTGTATTACATATGAAAATCGAGCTTATTTTGAGGAAGTTATGGCAATCGGAATTTCCGTATCACGCCCAGGTCGGGTATCGGTCATAAAAAATTGACATGAAAATCGACTAAAAATTAAGTTTCTTTATTTTGTATTTATTTAAATGCAGTATTAATCTAGATTGTAAAACAAGACTTTTGGTGTATTACATATGAAAATCGAGCTTATTTTGAGGAAGTTATGAAAAAATTGACATGAAATTCGACTAAAAATTAAGTGTCTTTATTTTGTATTTATTTAAATGCAGTATTAATCTAGATCGTAAAACAAGACTTTTGGTTTGTATTGCATTTGAAAATCGGGCTAATTTTGAAGAAGTTATGGCAATCGGAATTTCCGTATCACGCCCAGGTCGGGTATCGGTCATAAAAAATTGACATGAAAATCGACTAAAAATTAAGTTTCTTTATTTTGTATTTATTTAAATGCAGTATTAATCTAGATCTGTAAAACAAGACTTTTGGTGTATTACATATGAAAATCGAGCTTATTTTGAGGAAGTTATGGCAATCGGAATTTCCGTTCACGCCAGTGGGTATGGTCATAAAAATTGACATGAAATTCGACTAAAAATTAAGTGTCTTTATTTTGTATTTATTTAAATGCAGTATTAATCTAGATCGTATCGTAAACAAGACTTTTGGTGTATTACATATGAAAATCGGGCTGATTTTGAGGAAGTTATGGCAATCGGAATTTCCGTATCACGCCCAGGTCGGGTATCGGTCATAAAAAATTGACATGAAAATCGACTAAAAATTAAGTTTCTTTATTTTGTATTTATTTAAATGCAGTATTAATCTAGATCGTAAAACAAGACTTTTGGTGTATTACATATGAAAATCGAGCTTATTTTGAGGAAGTTATGGCAATGGAATTTGTTAGCAGTGGGTATGTATAAAAAATTGACATGAAATTCGACTAAAAATTAAGTGTCTTTATTTTGTATTTATTTAAATGCAGTATTAATCTAGATCGTAAAACAAGACTTTTGGTGTATTACATATGAAAATCGAGCTAATTTTGAGGAAGTTATGGCAATCGGAATTTCCGTATCACGCCCGGTCGGGTATCGGTCATAAAAAATTGACATGAAAATTCGACTAAAAATTAAGTGTCTTTATTTTGTATTTATTTAAATGCAGTATTAATCTAGATCGTAAAACAAGACTTTTGGTGTATTACATATGAAAATCGAGCTTATTTTGAAGGAAGTTATGGCAATCGGAATTTCCGTATCACGCCCGGTCGGGTATCGGTCATAAAAAATTGACATGAAAATCGACTAAAAATTAAGTTTCTTTATTTTGTATTTATTTAAATGCAGTATTAATCTAGATCGTAAAACAAGACTTTTGGTGTATTACATGAAAATCTATGAAAATCGAGCTTATTTTGAGGAAGTTATGAAAAAATTGACATGAAATTCGACTAAAAATTAAGTGTCTTTATTTTGTATTTATTTAAATGCAGTATTAATCTAGATCGTAAAACAAGACTTTTGGTGTATTACATATGAAAATCGAGCTTATTTTGAGGAAGTTATGGCAATCGGAATTTCCGTATCACGCCCAGGTCGGGTATGGTCATAAAAAATTGACATGAAAATCGACTAAAAATTAAGTGTCTTTATTTTGTATTTATTTAAATGCAGTATTAATCTAGATCGTAAAACAAGACTTTTGGTGTATTACATTTGAAAATCGGGCGTATTTTGAGGAAGTTATGGCAATCGGAATTTCCGTATCACGCCCAGGTCGGGTATCGGTCATAAAAAATTGACATGAAAATCGACTAAAAATTAAGTGTCTTTATTTTGTATTTATTTAAATGCAGTATTAATCTAGATCGTAAAACAAGACTTTTGGTGTATTACATATGAAAATCGAGCTTATTTTGAGGAAGTTATGGCAATCGGAATTTCCGTTCACGCCCAGGTCGGGTATCGGTATAAAAAATTGACATGAAAATCGACTAAAAATTAAGTGTCTTTATTTTGTATTTATTTAAATGCAGTATTAATCTAGATCGTAAAACAAGACTTTTGGTGTATTACATATGAAAATCGAGCTTATTTTGAGGAAGTTATGGCAATCGGAATTTCCGTATCACGCCCAGGTCGGTTGGTCATAAAAAATTGACATGAAAATCGACTAAAAATTAAGTTTCTTTATTTTGTATTTATTTAAATGCAGTATTAATCTAGATCGTAAAACAAGACTTTTGGTGTATTACATATGAAAATCGGGCTTATTTTGAGGAAGTTATGGCAATCGGAATTTCCGTTTCACGCCCAGGTCGGGTATCGGTCATAAAAAATTGACATGAAATTCGACTAAAAATTAAGTGTCTTTATTTTGTATTTATTTAAATGCAGTATTAATCTAGATCGTAAAACAAGACTTTTGGTGTATTACATATGAAAATCGAGCTTATTTTGAGGAAGTTATGAAAAAATTGACATGAAATTCGACTAAAAATTAAGTGTCTTTATTTTGTATTTATTTAAATGCAGTATTAATCTAGATCGTAAAACAAGACTTTTGGTGTATTGCATTTGAAAATCGGAGCTAATTTTGAAGAAGTTATGGCAATCGGAATTTCCGTATCACGCCCAGGTCGGGTATCGGTCATAAAAAATTGACATGAAAATCGACTAAAAATTAAGTTTCTTTATTTTGTATTTATTTAAATGCAGTATTAATCTAGATTGTAAAACAAGACTTTTGGTGTATTACATATGAAAATCGAGCTTATTTTGAGGAAGTTATGAAAAAATTGACATGAAATTCGACTAAAAATTAAGTGTCTTTATTTTGTATTTATTTAAATGCAGTATTAATCTAGATCGTAAAACAAGACTTTTGGTGTATTGCATTTGAAAATCGGGCTAATTTTGAAGAAGTTATGGCAATCGGAATTTCCGTATCACGCCCAGGTCGGGTATCGGTCATAAAAAATTGACATGAAAATCGACTAAAAATTAAGTTTCTTTATTTTGTATTTATTTAAATGCAGTATTAATCTAGATTGTAAAACAAGACTTTTGGTGTATTACATATGAAAATCGAGCTTATTTTGAGGAAGTTATGAAAAAATTGACATGAAATTCGACTAAAAATTAAGTGTCTTTATTTTGTATTTATTTAAATGCAGTATTAATCTAGATCGTAAAACAAGACTTTTGGTGTATTGCATTTGAAAATCGGGCTTATTTTGAAGAAGTTATGGCAATCGGAATTTCCGTATCACGCCCAGGTCGGGTATCGGTCATAAAAAATTGACATGAAAATCGACTAAAAATTAAGTTTCTTTATTTTGTATTTATTTAAATGCAGTATTAATCTAGATTGTAAAACAAGACTTTTGGTGTATTACATATGAAAATCGAGCTTATTTTGAGGAAGTTATGAAAAAATTGACATGAAATTCGACTAAAAATTAAGTGTCTTTATTTTGTATTTATTTAAATGCAGTATTAATCTAGATCGTAAAACAAGACTTTTGGTGTATTGCATTTGAAAATCGGGCTAATTTTGAAGAAGTTATGGCAATCGGAATTTCCGTATCACGCCCAGGTCGGGTATCGGTCATAAAAAATTGACATGAAAATCGACTAAAAATTAAGTTTCTTTATTTTGTATTTATTTAAATGCAGTATTAATCTAGATCGTAAAACAAGACTTTTGGTGTATTACATATGAAAATCGAGCTTATTTTGAGGAAGTTATGGCAATCGGAATTTCCGTATCACGCCCAGGTCGGGTATCGGTCATAAAAAATTGACATGAAATTCGACTAAAAATTAAGTGTCTTTATTTTGTATTTATTTAAATGCAGTATTAATCTAGATCGTAAAACAAGACTTTTGGTGTATTACATATGAAAATCGAGCTAATTTTGAAGAAGTTATGGCAATCGGAATTTCCGTATCACGCCCAGGTCGGGTATCGGTCATAAAAAATTGACATGAAAATCGACTAAAAATTAAGTTTCTTTATTTTGTATTTATTTAAATGCAGTATTAATCTAGATCGTAAAACAAGACTTTTGGTGTATTACATATGAAAATCGAGCTTATTTTGAGCAAGTTATGGCAATCGGAATTTCCGTATCACGCCCAGGTCGGGTATCGGTCATAAAAAATTGACATGAAATTCGACTAAAAATTAAGTGTCTTTATTTTGTATTTATTTAAATGCAGTATTAATCTAGATCGTAAAACAAGACTTTTGGTGTATTACATATGAAAATCGAGCTTATTTTGAGGAAGTTATGAAAAAATTGACATGAAATTCGACTAAAAATTAAGTGTCTTTATTTTGTATTTATTTAAATGCAGTATTAATCTAGATCGTAAAACAAGACTTTTGGTGTATTACATATGAAAATCGGGCTAATTTTGAAGAAGTTATGGCAATCGGAATTTCCGTTTCACGCCCAGGTCGGGTATCGGTCATAAAAAATTGACATGAAAATCGACTAAAAATTAAGTTTCTTTATTTTGTATTTATTTAAATGCAGTATTAATCTAGATTGTAAAACAAGACTTTTGGTGTATTACATATGAAAATCGAGCTTATTTTGAGGAAGTTATGGATGAATTTGTTCACGCCATCGTTCGGTCATAAAAAATTGACATGAAATTCGACTAAAAATTAAGTGTCTTTATTTTGTATTTATTTAAATGCAGTATTAATCTAGATCGTAAAACAAGACTTTTGGTGTATTACATATGAAAATCGAGCTTATTTTGAGGAAGTTATGAAAAAATTGACATGAAATTCGACTAAAAATTAAGTGTCTTTATTTTGTATTTATTTAAATGCAGTATTAATCTAGATCGTAAAACAAGACTTTTGGTGTATTACATATGAAAATCGGGCTAATTTTGAAGAAGTTATGGCAATCGGAATTTCCGTATCACGCCCAGGTCGGGTATCGGTCATAAAAAATTGACATGAAAATCGACTAAAAATTAAGTTTCTTTATTTTGTATTTATTTAAATGCAGTATTAATCTAGATTGTAAAACAAGACTTTTGGTGTATTACATATGAAAATCGAGCTTATTTTGAGGAAGTTATGAAAAAATTGACATGAAATTCGACTAAAAATTAAGTGTCTTTATTTTGTATTTATTTAAATGCAGTATTAATCTAGATCGTAAAACAAGACTTTTGGTGTATTACATATGAAAATCGGGCTAATTTTGAAGAAGTTATGGCAATCGGAATTTCCGTTTCACGCCCAGGTCGGGTATCGGTCATAAAAAATTGACATGAAAATCGACTAAAAATTAAGTGTCTTTATTTTGTATTTATTTAAATGCAGTATTAATCTAGATCGTAAAACAAGACTTTTGGTGTATTACATATGAAAATCGAGCTTATTTTGAAGAAGTTATGGCAATCGGAATTTCCGTATCACGCCCAGGTCGGTATAGGTCATAAAAAATTGACATGAAAATCGACTAAAAATTAAGTTTCTTTATTTTGTATTTATTTAAATGCAGTATTAATCTAGATCGTAAAACAAGACTTTTGGTGTATTACATTTGAAAATCGGGCTAATTTTGAAGAAGTTATGGCAATCGGAATTTCCGTATCACGCCCAGGTCGGGTATCGGTCATAAAAAATTGACATGAAAATCGACTAAAAATTAAGTTTCTTTATTTTGTATTTATTTAAATGCAGTATTAATCTAGATTGTAAAACAAGACTTTTGGTGTATTACATATGAAAATCGAGCTTATTTTGAGGAAGTTATGAAAAAATTGACATGAAATTCGACTAAAAATTAAGTGTCTTTATTTTGTATTTATTTAAATGCAGTATTAATCTAGATCGTAAAACAAGACTTTTGGTGTATTGCATTTGAAAATCGGGCTAATTTTGAAGAAGTTATGGCAATCGGAATTTCCGTTTCACGCCCAGGTCGGGTATCGGTCATAAAAAATTGACATGAAAATCGACTAAAAATTAAGTGTCTTTATTTTGTATTTATTTAAATGCAGTATTAATCTAGATCGTAAAACAAGACTTTTGGTGTATTACATATGAAAATCGGGCTTATTTTGAGGAAGTTATGGCAATCGGAATTTCCGTATCACGCCCGGTCGGGTATCGGTCATAAAAAATTGACATGAAAATCGACTAAAAATTAAGTGTCTTTATTTTGTATTTATTTAAATGCAGTATTAATCTAGATCGTAAAACAAGACTTTTGGTGTATTACATAAAAAAAAAATTTAAATGTTATGGCAATCGGAATTTCCGTTTCACGCCCAGGTCGGGTATCGGTCATAAAAAAATTGACATGAAATTCGACTAAAAATTAAGTGTCTTTATTTTGTATTTATTTAAATGCAGTATTAATCTAGATCGTAAAACAAGACTTTTGGTGTATTACATATGAAAATCGAGCTTATTTTAAAGTTTGCAATGGATTCGTTTTTGTTATGGTCATAAAAAATTGACATGAAATTCGACTAAAAATTAAGTGTCTTTATTTTGTATTTATTTAAATGCAGTATTAATCTAGATCGTAAAACAAGACTTTTGGTGTATTACATATGAAAATCGGGCTAATGATAAGGAAGTTATGGCAATCGGAATTTCCGTTTCACGCCCAGGTCGGTTATCGGTCATAAAAAATTGACATGAAAATCGACTAAAAATTAAGTTTCTTTATTTTGTATTTATTTAAATGCAGTATTAATCTAGATCGTAAAACAAGACTTTTGGTGTATTACATATGAAAATCGGGCTTATTTTGAGGAAGTTATGGCAATCGGAATTTCCGTTTCACGCACAGGTCGGTTATCGGTCATAAAAAATTGACATGAAAATCGACTAAAAATTAAGTTTCTTTATTTTGTATTTATTTAAATGCAGTATTAATCTAGATCGTAAAACAAGACTTTTGGTGTATTACATATGAAAATCGGGCTTATTTTGAGGAAGTTATGGCAATCGGAATTTCCGTTTCACGCCCGGTCGGGTATCGGTCAAAAAAATTGACATGAAAATCGACTAAAAATTAAGTTTCTTTATTTTGTATTTATTTAAATGCAGTATTAATCTAGATCGTAAAACAAGACTTTTGGTGTATTACATATGAAAATCGAGCTTATTTTGAGGAAGTTTGGATGGAATTTTTTATGAAAAATTGACATGAAATTCGACTAAAAATTAAGTGTCTTTATTTTGTATTTATTTAAATGCAGTATTAATCTAGATCGTAAAACAAGACTTTTGGTGTATTACATATGAAAATCGGGCTGATTTTGAAGAAGTTATGGCAATCGGAATTTCCGTATCACGCCCAGGTCGGGTATCGGTCATAAAAAATTGACATGAAAATCGACTAAAAATTAAGTGTCTTTATTTTGTATTTATTTAAATGCAGTATTAATCTAGATCGTAAAACAAGACTTTTGGTGTATTACATTTGAAAATCGGGCTAATTTTGAAGAAGTTATGGCAATCGGAATTTCCGTTTCACGCCCAGGTCGGGTATCGGTCATAAAAAATTGACATGAAAATCGACTAAAAATTAAGTTTCTTTATTTTGTATTTATTTAAATGCAGTATTAATCTAGATCGTAAAACAAGACTTTTGGTGTATTACATATGAAAATCGGGCTGATTTTGAAGAAGTTATGGCAATCGGAATTTCCGTATCACGCCCAGGTCGGGTATCGGTCATAAAAAATTGACATGAAAATCGACTAAAAATTAAGTGTCTTTATTTTGTATTTATTTAAATGCAGTATTAATCTAGATCGTAAAACAAGACTTTTGGTGTATTGCATTTGAAAATCGGGCTAATTTTGAAGAAGTTATGGCAATCGGAATTTCCGTTCACGCCCAGGTCGGGTATCGGTCATAAAAAATTGACATGAAAATCGACTAAAAATTAAGTTTCTTTATTTTGTATTTATTTAAATGCAGTATTAATCTAGATCGTAAAACAAGACTTTTGGTGTATTACATATGAAAATCGAGCTTATTTTGAGGAAGTTATGGCATCGGATTTCCGTTTCACGCCCAGGTCGGGTATCGGTCATAAAAAATTGACATGAAATTCGACTAAAAATTAAGTTTCTTTATTTTGTATTTATTTAAATGCAGTATTAATCTAGATCGTAAAACAAGACTTTTGGTGTATTACATATGAAAATCGGGCTAATTTTGAAGAAGTTATGAATCGGAATTTCCTTCACGCCCAGGTCGGGTATCGGTCATAAAAAATTGACATGAAAATCGACTAAAAATTAAGTGTCTTTATTTTGTATTTATTTAAATGCAGTATTAATCTAGATCGTAAAACAAGACTTTTGGTGTATTGCATTTGAAAATCGGGCTAATTTTGAAGAAGTTATGGCAATCGGAATTTCCGTTTCACGCCCAGGTCGGGTATCGGTCATAAAAAATTGACATGAAAATCGACTAAAAATTAAGTTTCTTTATTTTGTATTTATTTAAATGCAGTATTAATCTAGATCGTAAAACAAGACTTTTGGTGTATTACATATGAAAATCGGGCTTATTTTGAGGAAGTTATGGCAATCGGAATTTCCGTATCACGCCCAGGTCGGGTATCGGTCATAAAAAATTGACATGAAAATCGACTAAAAATTAAGTGTCTTTATTTTGTATTTATTTAAATGCAGTATTAATCTAGATCGTAAAACAAGACTTTTGGTGTATTACATATGAAAATCGAGCTTATTTTGAGGAAGTTATGGCAATCGGAATTTCCGTTTCACGCCCAGGTCGGGTATCGGTCATAAAAAATTGACATGAAATTCGACTAAAAATTAAGTGTCTTTATTTTGTATTTATTTAAATGCAGTATTAATCTAGATCGTAAAACAAGACTTTTGGTGTATTACATTTGAAAATCGGGCTAATTTTGAAGAAGTTATGGCAATCGGAATTTCCGTATCACGCCCAGGTCGGGTATCGGTCATAAAAAATTGACATGAAAATCGACTAAAAATTAAGTTTCTTTATTTTGTATTTATTTAAATGCAGTATTAATCTAGATCGTAAAACAAGACTTTTGGTGTATTACATATGAAAATCGGGCTAATTTTGAGGAAGTTATTGCAATCGGAATTTCCGTTCACCCCAGGTCGGGTATCGGTCATAAAAAATTGACATGAAAATCGACTAAAAATTAAGTGTCTTTATTTTGTATTTATTTAAATGCAGTATTAATCTAGATCGTAAAACAAGACTTTTGGTGTATTACATATGAAAATCGGGCTAATTTTGAAGAAGTTATGGCAATCGGAATTTCCGTTCACGCCCAGGTCGGGTATCGGTCATAAAAAATTGACATGAAAATCGACTAAAAATTAAGTTTCTTTATTTTGTATTTATTTAAATGCAGTATTAATCTAGATCGTAAAACAAGACTTTTGGTGTATTACATATGAAAATCGGGCTTATTTTGAAGAAGTTTGATCGGAATTTCCGTTCACCCCAGGTCGGTATCGGTCATAAAAAATTGACATGAAAATCGACTAAAAATTAAGTGTCTTTATTTTGTATTTATTTAAATGCAGTATTAATCTAGATCGTAAAACAAGACTTTTGGTGTATTGCATTTGAAAATCGGGCTTATTTTGAAGAAGTTATGGCAATCGGAATTTCCGTTTCACGCCCAGGTCGGGTATCGGTCATAAAAAATTGACATGAAAATCGACTAAAAATTAAGTTTCTTTATTTTGTATTTATTTAAATGCAGTATTAATCTAGATCGTAAAACAAGACTTTTGGTGTATTACATATGAAAATCGGGCTAATTTTGAAGAAGTTATGGCAATCGGAATTTCCGTTTCCGCCCAGGTCGGGTATCGGTCATAAAAAATTGACATGAAATTCGACTAAAAATTAAGTGTCTTTATTTTGTATTTATTTAAATGCAGTATTAATCTAGATCGTAAAACAAGACTTTTGGTGTATTACATATGAAAATCGGGCTTATTTTGAGGAAGTTATTGTAATCGGAATTTCCGTTCACCCCAGGTCGGTATCGGTCATAAAAAATTGACATGAAAATCGACTAAAAATTAAGTTTCTTTATTTTGTATTTATTTAAATGCAGTATTAATCTAGATCGTAAAACAAGACTTTTGGTGTATTGCATTTGAAAATCGGGCTAATTTTGAAGAAGTTTAATCGGAATTTCCGTTTCACGCCCAGGTCGGGTATCGGTCATAAAAAATTGACATGAAAATCGACTAAAAATTAAGTGTCTTTATTTTGTATTTATTTAAATGCAGTATTAATCTAGATCGTAAAACAAGACTTTTGGTGTATTACATATGAAAATCGGGCTAATTTTGAAGAAGTTATGGCAATCGGAATTTCCGTTTCACGCCCAGGTCGGGTATCGGTCACAAAAAATTGACATGAAAATCGACTAAAAATTAAGTTTCTTTATTTTGTATTTATTTAAATGCAGTATTAATCTAGATCGTAAAACAAGACTTTTGGTGTATTGCATTTGAAAATCGGGCTAATTTTGAAGAAGTTATGGCAATCGGAATTTCCGTATCACGCCCAGGTCGGGTATCGGTCATAAAAAATTGACATGAAAATCGACTAAAAATTAAGTTTCTTTATTTTGTATTTATTTAAATGCAGTATTAATCTAGATCGTAAAACAAGACTTTTGGTGTATTACATTTGAAAATCGGGCTAATTTTGAAGAAGTTATCGGAATTTCTTTCACGCCCGGTCGGTATCGGTCATAAAAAATTGACATGAAAATCGACTAAAAATTAAGTGTCTTTATTTTGTATTTATTTAAATGCAGTATTAATCTAGATCGTAAAACAAGACTTTTGGTGTATTACATATGAAAATCGGGCTAATTTTGAAGAAGTTATGGCATCGGAATTTCCGTTTCACGCCCAGGTCGGGTATCGGTCACAAAAAATTGACATGAAAATCGACTAAAAATTAAGTTTCTTTATTTTGTATTTATTTAAATGCAGTATTAATCTAGATCGTAAAACAAGACTTTTGGTGTATTGCATTTGAAAATCGGGCTAATTTTGAAGAAGTTATGGCAATCGGAATTTCCGTATCACGCCCAGGTCGGGTATCGGTCATAAAAAATTGACATGAAAATCGACTAAAAATTAAGTTTCTTTATTTTGTATTTATTTAAATGCAGTATTAATCTAGATCGTAAAACAAGACTTTTGGTGTATTGCATTTGAAAATCGGGCTAATTTTGAAGAAGTTATGGCAATCGGAATTTCCGTATCACGCCCAGGTCGGGTATCGGTCACAAAAAATTGACATGAAAATCGACTAAAAATTAAGTTTCTTTATTTTGTATTTATTTAAATGCAGTATTAATCTAGATCGTAAAACAAGACTTTTGGTGTATTGCATTTGAAAATCGGGCTAATTTTGAAGAAGTTATGGCAATCGGAATTTCCGTATCACGCCCAGGTCGGGTATCGGTCATAAAAAATTGACATGAAAATCGACTAAAAATTAAGTTTCTTTATTTTGTATTTATTTAAATGCAGTATTAATCTAGATCGTAAAACAAGACTTTTGGTGTATTACATATGAAAATCGGGCTAATTTTGAAGAAGTTATGGCAATCGGAATTTCCGTATCACGCCCAGGTCGGGTATCGGTCATAAAAAATTGACATGAAAATCGACTAAAAATTAAGTGTCTTTATTTTGTATTTATTTAAATGCAGTATTAATCTAGATCGTAAAACAAGACTTTTGGTGTATTACATATGAAAATCGGGCTAATTTTGAAGAAGTTATGGCAATCGGAATTTCCGTTTCACGCCCAGGTCGGGTATCGGTCATAAAAAATTGACATGAAAATCGACTAAAAATTAAGTTTCTTTATTTTGTATTTATTTAAATGCAGTATTAATCTAGATCGTAAAACAAGACTTTTGGTGTATTACATATGAAAATCGAGCTTATTTTGAGGAAGTTATGGCAATCGGAATTTCCGTTTCACGCCCAGGTCGGGTATCGGTCATAAAAAATTGACATGAAATTCGACTAAAAATTAAGTGTCTTTATTTTGTATTTATTTAAATGCAGTATTAATCTAGATCGTAAAACAAGACTTTTGGTGTATTGCATTTGAAAATCGGGCTAATTTTGAAGAAGTTATGGCAATCGGAATTTCCGTTTCACGCCCAGGTCGGGTATCGGTCACAAAAAATTGACATGAAAATCGACTAAAAATTAAGTTTCTTTATTTTGTATTTATTTAAATGCAGTATTAATCTAGATCGTAAAACAAGACTTTTGGTGTATTGCATTTGAAAATCGGGCTAATTTTGAAGAAGTTATTGTAATCGGAATTTCCGTATCACGCCCAGGTCGGGTATCGGTCACAAAAAATTGACATGAAAATCGACTAAAAATTAAGTTTCTTTATTTTGTATTTATTTAAATGCAGTATTCATTTAGACCGTTGTTTAAACTACTAAAGCGACACCTTTCAATTAAACGATTATCAGAAGTAAGCAGTGGCGCCATCTATTGAATCCCATGAGTACTGCAATAAACAATTCAAACTAGCGCCTTCGCGAAGCTTCCGTACCAGAAGATTCTCGAAGTATTTTTTAACTATTTTCTAATAAATAGCTACAAACTTATAATTAAATTACTTAGAATTAAATCTACATTCAGTCTGCACTAACAATCATATATTCCAATTATCAAATAAGTAAAATTTCCAAAAAGAATTCTCTCGAAATCACTCGAGAAGCTTCCAGCCGAAAGTTCTCGAATCCTGCCAATAGAATATATAAGCTGGTCCGATCGGCGCTGCGAGTCAGTCAAAGTTTAAACTCGCTACTGTTCACATCGTGATAAAAAGAAAAGTAAAAGTCTAAATTGAGTCAATCATCTTTCAAAGTTATACAAAGTGGATTGTAATTAATAATAACAGAGAAGAAATAATTATAACTACTGTGGTGTACACTGTAATATTTCTAAGTGTGATATTGTGTATTTTAGCGGCTTCTAGACGAGAAAATCATCGTGTTCAAGACTCACCCCTGCCAGGTGACCTACAAGCTCCCTTGGGGTACCCCTCAGAGAAACGCATCGTACTCAAGGCCCTTGTGAGGTTCACCTGGAGGATCTCTTGAGCACCCTCTAGAAGTCGGTTCCTCCACTGCGGTGGATCGTGTTCAAGACTCACCCCTGCCGGGTGGCCTACAAGCTCCCTTGGGGTACCCCTCAGAGAAACGCATCGTACCCAAGGCCCTTGTGAGGTTCACCTGGAGGATCTCTTGAGCACCCTCTAGAAGTCGGTTCCTCCACTGCGGTGGATCGTGTTCAAGACTCACCCCTGCCGGGTGGCCTACAAGCTCCCTTGGGGTACCCCTCAGAGAAACGCATCGTACTCAAGGCCCTTGTGAGGTTCACCTGGAGGATCTCTTGAGCACCCTCTAGAAGTCGGTTCCTTCTTTCAGCACCTCTGTGTTTTAGTCACCCGAGACTACACTAAAGAGATTTCTATATGTTCGAGACTTATCCTGATTTTGCACAAAGACAATTCTAGCTAAGTATCAGATTTGAGAATACTGTGTTTAAGACTATTGTTTTAATTAGATTAATTCATATAATTAATATTGTACTAAGTTACTATTACGAATAATAACTTAAAACTAAACTGACTCTCTGCCTCTTGTTATTTAACATTTTTTGGTAGCAGAGCAAGGTTTAAGTGAAACGGTGGCAAGATGAGAGTCAGTCACATCAAAAATCATATTGAGGAGCAATTGGAACTCATCAAGATCATAAAAGAGGCCATCACCGACTTAAATCGTGTTGGAGAAGAAAATGTTTCCTTACAACGTGTGGATGCTCGAAGAGATGCCTTGCGTGACACCTGGAACAAATTCTCCAATGCCCATGATGCAATTAAAATCGCAATAAGAAAATTGAGTGATCGTAAAAAGAGAAAGGTATTAAGTCTTCCATATCTCAGGGATGACTTTTATCGAGCTGCCTATGATAATTACCTAGAAGCATTGGAAAAAATGAACACCGTATATGATCAGCTCAAACAAACACAAACGAGATCATCATCAGTTAGTACTGCAGAGTATCCTTTTCGCTTTGGACCTCGCCTGCCGAATCTAGACTTGCCAAAATTTAATGGATCCCCTTCGGAATGGATGCAATTCAAGGACCTATTCAATTCCATGGTTCTTGAGAATGATTCCTTAACAATAATCTGGAAACTTCATTACCTCAAGCAAAGTCTCACTGGTCCTGCAGCTGACTTTTTAAAGAATACTACATTAACAACTAGCAACTTTCAAAAAGCGTGGGATGCGCTAGTATCATTCTACGAAAATAAACGATTGTTAGTGAACGCAGCATTACAATCATTACTGACAATGAAGAGAATGACAAAGGAATCTGCGGCGGAGATGGAAAGTCTGTATTCTACAATCACACAAATCTATCGAACTCTGGAGACACTTGAAAGACCTGTGAACACTTGGGATGATTTCCTAGTCTTCGTGACGGTTCAACGCTTGGATTCAGAGTCTGTGAAAGCATGGGAACTCCACCTGGGTTCCACCAGAGATCCTCCAACTTGGAAACAATTCATAGAATTCTTGATGAACCGTTTACTAACTCTCCAAGCAGTCGAAAAATCCAGAAAGCCCGGATTTCAACACAATCCAAGAGTAATAGTTCACCAAGCATCTGGAAACCAAAATACCTTTAATAAATGTGCCATCTGTTCATCAGATCACTACACGCCTAAATGCCCAGAGTTTATCAATCGAACAATTGAGGAAAAATTGGCAATTATCAAGGAAAAGCGGTTATGCTATAATTGCTTAGGAAACCATTCAGTCAACAATTGTCCAACAACAAGAAGGTGCATTAAGTGTGGAAAAAAGCATCATTCATCCATTCATAGATCTGATTTAAATCCAATAACTTCAACACCAAGTATTCAAGCCAATCCGACCTCACTTTAAATCATCTCAACAAATTAATATTCAGGCTGATGTTCTTTCTAAGTTAACAGCAAGGATCCAAGCTACATCAACTACGACTTGGAATCATTTTCAACAATTACAACTAGCAGATCCTGGCTACAATCAACCCGGCAAGATTGATGTTCTCATCGGAGCTGATTACTATGGTCAAATTTGTCTTGAGGGTCTACGAAAGGGACCAAGTAACACCCCTACGGCTCAATCAACGATTTTCGGATGGATCCTGTTCGGTCCTACTGGAAATCCTCCTACATCTTCAATACAAAGTTTTCATACTTCCGTTGATGAAGAACTCCATGAGCTTATACAAAGATTCTGGAAGCTAGATGATATTCCAATCACTTCAAAGCAACACATTCTCGAGATGATACTGGCCGTTATATTGTCCGACTACCATTAAAAAAGCCGGTTGAATCCCTTGGAGAATCAAAGAGTGCAGCACATCGAATGTTATCAACTTTATCTAAGAAATTCCTGAGAGACTTATCATTACGAACAGCCTATTATGGATTCATGAATGAATATCAACAACTCCAACATATGAAATTAGTATCTGAATCAACTGCTGAGCCAAAACACAACTATTATTTACCTTATCATGGAGTAATTCGAGAACAAAGTCTTACAACTAAATTGAGAGTCGTCTTCAATGCATCTTGTAAAACTTCAAGTGGATTATCTTTAAACGACATTCTTCACACAGGATCAAAACTACAAACTGATTTAATTGATGTGCTCTTGCCATTCCGATTTTTCAAGTCCGTCTTTGTATCAGACATTGAGAAGATAGACAAATGATTGGGATCTACAAAGAATTCTGAGGAAAAATGAAAAGGATGAATCAGTCAGTTATCAGCTAAAGACGGTCACCTACGGAATGGCTTGTGCTCCTTTTCTTGCTTTACGAGTTATGCAACAACTAGTTGAAGATGAAGGACCAAAGTATCCTTTAGCTATATCAACTCTAACTAAAGGTCGTTACGTTGATGATGTCTTCGGTGGTACAGACTCGATTCAAGAAGCACAAGAAACAGTGAGACAAGTAAACGATCTTTGCATGGCGGGCGGATTCCCTCTCAAGAAATGGATAAGTAATGAACCTTCATTAGAAGATATTAAAATATCTCGTCTATCACGATGGCAACTCTTGCGACGTATGACTGATGATTTCTGGTCTAAGTGGTCCAAAGAATATCTGCAACAATACCAATCCATTTATAAGTGGAATCAACCTCTGCCTAAAATTCAACCAGGGTCACTCGTACTTATCATGGACGAAAGGTATCCACCATCGAAATGGCCTCTAGGACGCATTATCAAAACTCATCCCGGAAGAGATGGCCACGTCCGAGTGGTTACTATTAAAACGACTGCAAGTACTTATCAAAGACCTATCGCCAAGTTAAGACTCGTACCAGTCAAAGAAGAATAATTTGTTAAACCAGTTTAACAAAGGCGGGCGGAAATGTTTAAACTACTAAAGCGACACCTTTCAATTAAACGATTATCAGAAGTAAGCAGTGGCGCCATCTATTGAATCCCATGAGTACTGCAATAAACAATTCAAACTAGCGCCTTCGCGAAGCTTCCGTACCAGAAGATTCTCGAAGTATTTTTTAACTATTTTCTAATAAATAGCTACAAACTTATAATTAAATTACTTAGAATTAAATCTACATTCAGTCTGCACTAACAATCATATATTCCAATTATCAAATAAGTAAAATTTCCAAAAAGAATTCTCTCGAAATCACTCGAGAAGCTTCCAGCCGAAAGTTCTCGAATCCTGCCAATAGAATATATAAGCTGGTCCGATCGGCGCTGCGAGTCAGTCAAAGTTTAAACTCGCTACTGTTCACATCGTGATAAAAAGAAAAGTAAAAGTCTAAATTGAGTCAATCATCTTTCAAAGTTATACAAAGTGGATTGTAATTAATAATAACAGAGAAGAAATAATTATAACTACTGTGGTGTACACTGTAATATTTCTAAGTGTGATATTGTGTATTTTAGCGGCTTCTAGACGAGAAAATCATCGTGTTCAAGACTCACCCTGCCAGGTGACCTACAAGCTCCCTTGGGGTACCCCTCAGAGAAACGCATCGTACTCAAGGCCCTTGTGAGGTTCACCTGGAGGATCTCTTGAGCACCCTCTAGAAGTCGGTTCCTCCACTGCGGTGGATCGTGTTCAAGACTCACCCCTGCCGGGTGGCCTACAAGCTCCCTTGGGGTACCCCTCAGAGAAACGCATCGTACCCAAGGCCCTTGTGAGGTTCACCTGGAGGATCTCTTGAGCACCCTCTAGAAGTCGGTTCCTCCACTGCGGTGGATCGTGTTCAAGACTCACCCCTGCCGGGTGGCCTACAAGCTCCCTTGGGGTACCCCTCAGAGAAACGCATCGTACTCAAGGCCCTTGTGAGGTTCACCTGGAGGATCTCTTGAGCACCCTCTAGAAGTCGGTTCCTTCTTTCAGCACCTCTGTGTTTTAGTCACCCGAGACTACACTAAAGAGATTTCTATATGTTCGAGACTTATCCTGATTTTGCACAAAGACAATTCTAGCTAAGTATCAGATTTGAGAATACTGTGTTTAAGACTATTGTTTTAATTAGATTAATTCATATAATTAATATTGTACTAAGTTACTATTACGAATAATAACTTAAAACTAAACTGACTCTCTGCCTCTTGTTATTTAACAACCGTTAAACGAGACTTTTGGTGTATTGCATTTGAAAATCGGGCTAATTTTGAAGAAGTTATCGGAATTTCCGTTTCACGCTCAGGTCGGGTATCGGTCATAAAAAATTGACATGAAAATCGACTAAAAATTAAGTGTCTTCATTTTGTATTTATTTTAATGCAGTATTAATCTAGATCGTAAAGCAAGACTTTTGGTGTATTACATATGAAAATCGGGCTAATTTTGAAGAAGTTATGGCTATCGGAATTTCCGTATCACGCTCAGGTCGGGTATCGGTCATAAAAAATTGTCATGAAAATCGACTAAAAATTAAGTGTCTTCATTTTGTATTTATTTAAATGCAGTAATTATCTAGATCGTAAAACAAGACTTTTGGTGTATTGCATTTGAAAATCGGGCTTATTTTGAAGAAGTTATGGCAATCGGAATTTCCGTTTCACGCCCAGGTCGGGTATCGGTCATAAAAAATTGACATGAAAATCGACTAAAAATTAAGTTTCTTTATTTTGTATTTATTTAAATGCAGTATTAATCTAGATCGTAAAACAAGACTTTTGGTGTATTACATATGAAAATCGGGCTAATTTTGAAGAAGTTATGGCTATCGGAATTTCCGTTTCACGCCCAGGTCGGGTATCGGTCATAAAAAATTGACATGAAATTCGACTAAAAATTAAGTGTCTTCATTTTGTATTTATTTAAATGCAGTATTAATCTAGATCGTAAAACAAGACTTTTGGTGTATTACATAAGAAAATCGGGCTAATTTTGAAGAAGTTATTGTAAACGGAATTTCCGTTTCACTCTCAGGTCGTTATCGGTCATAAAAAATTGACATGAAAATCGACTAAAAATTAAGTTTCTTTATTTTGTATTTATTTAAATGCAGTATTAATCTAGATCGTAAAACAAGACTTTTGGTGTATTACATATGAAAATCGAGCTTATTTTGAGGAAGTTATGGCAATCGGAATTTCCGTTTCACGCCCAGGTCGGGTATCGGTCACAAAAAATTGACATGAAAATCGACTAAAAATTAAGTTTCTTTATTTTGTATTTATTTAAATGCAGTATTCATTTAGATCGTAAAACGAGACTTTTGGTGTATTGCATTTGAAAATCGGGCTAATTTTGAAGAAGTTATGGCAATCGGAATTTCCGTTTCACGCTCAGGTCGGGTATCGGTCATAAAAAATTGACATGAAAATCGACTAAAAATTAAGTGTCTTCATTTTGTATTTATTTAAATGCAGTATTAATCTAGATCGTAAAACAAGACTTTTGGTGTATTACATATGAAAATCGGGCTAATTTTTAAGAAGTTATGACAATCGGAATTTCCGTTTCACGCCCAGGTCGGGTATCGGTCACAAAAATTGATATGAAAATCGACTAAAAATTTAGTTTCTTTATTTTGTATTTATTTAAATGCAGTATTAATCTAGATCGTAAAACAAGACTTTTGGTGTATTACATATGAAAATCGGGCTAATTTGGAAGAAGTTATTGTAATCGGAATTTCCGTATCACGCCCAGGTCGGGTATCGGTCACAAAAAATTGACATGAAAATCGACTAAAAATTAAGTTTCTTCATTTTGTATTTATTTAAATGCAGTATTAATCTAGATCGTAAAGCAAGACTTTTGGTGTATTACATATGAAAATCTGGCTAATTTTGAAGAAGTTATGGCAATCGGAATTTCCGTATCACGCCCAGGTCGGGTATCGGTCATAAAAAATTTACATGAAAATCGACAAAAATTAAGTTTCTTCATTTTGTATTTATTTAAATGCAGTATTAATCTAGATCGTAAAACGAGACTTTTGGTGTATTGCATTTGAAAATCGGGCTAATTTTGAAGAAGTTATTGTAATCGGAATTTCCGTATCACGCCCAGGTCGGGTATCGGTCACAAAAAATTGACATGAAAATCGACTAAAAATTAAGTTTCTTTATTTTGTATTTATTTAAATGCAGTATTCATTTAGACCGTTAAACGAGACTTTTGGTGTATTGCATTTGAAAATCGGGCTAATTTTGAAGAAGTTATCGGAATTTCCGTTTCACGCTCAGGTCGGGTATCGGTCATAAAAAATTGACATGAAAATTGACTAAAAATTAAGTGTCTTCATTTTGTATTTATTTTAATGCAGTATTAATCTAGATCGTAAAGCAAGACTTTTGGTGTATTACATATGAAAATCGGGCTAATTTTGAAGAAGTTATGGCTATCGGAATTTCCGTATCACGCTCAGGTCGGGTATCGGTCATAAAAAATTGTCATGAAAATCGACTAAAAATTAAGTGTCTTCATTTTGTATTTATTTAAATGCAGTAATTATCTAGATCGTAAAACAAGACTTTTGGTGTATTGCATTTGAAAATCGGGCTTATTTTGAAGAAGTTATGGCAATCGGAATTTCCGTTTCACGCCCAGGTCGGGTATCGGTCATAAAAAATTGACATGAAAATCGACTAAAAATTAAGTTTCTTTATTTTGTATTTATTTAAATGCAGTATTAATCTAGATCGTAAAACAAGACTTTTGGTGTATTACATATGAAAATCGGGCTAATTTTGAAGAAGTTATGGCAATCGGAATTTCCGTTTCACGCCCAGGTCGGGTATCGGTCATAAAAAATTGACATGAAATTCGACTAAAAATTAAGTGTCTTCATTTTGTATTTATTTAAATGCAGTATTAATCTAGATCGTAAAACAAGACTTTTGGTGTATTACATATGAAAATCGGGCTAATTTTGAAGAAGTTATTGTAAACGGAATTTCCGTTTCACTCTCAGGTCGGTTATCGGTCATAAAAAATTGACATGAAAATCGACTAAAAATTAAGTTTCTTTATTTTGTATTTATTTAAATGCAGTATTAATCTAGATCGTAAAACAAGACTTTTGGTGTATTACATATGAAAATCGAGCTTATTTTGAGGAAGTTATGGCAATCGGAATTTCCGTTTCACGCCCAGGTCGGGTATCGGTCACAAAAAATTGACATGAAAATCGACTAAAAATTAAGTTTCTTTATTTTGTATTTATTTAAATGCAGTATTCATTTAGATCGTAAAACGAGACTTTTGGTGTATTGCATTTGAAAATCGGGCTAATTTTGAAGAAGTTATGGCAATCGGAATTTCCGTTTCACGCCCAGGTCGGGTATCGGTCATAAAAAATTGACATGAAATTCGACTAAAAATTAAGTGTCTTCATTTTGTATTTATTTAAATGCAGTATTAATCTAGATCGTAAAACAAGACTTTTGGTGTATTACATATGAAAATCGGGCTAATTTTGAAGAAGTTATTGTAAACGGAATTTCCGTTTCACTCTCAGGTCGGTTATCGGTCATAAAAAATTGACATGAAAATCGACTAAAAATTAAGTTTCTTTATTTTGTATTTATTTAAATGCAGTATTAATCTAGATCGTAAAGCAAGACTTTTGGTGTATTACATATGAAAATCGGGCTAATTTTGAAGAAGTTATGGCTATCGGAATTTCCGTATCACGCTCAGGTCGGGTATCGGTCATAAAAAATTGTCATGAAAATCGACTAAAAATTAAGTGTCTTCATTTTGTATTTATTTAAATGCAGTAATTATCTAGATCGTAAAACAAGACTTTTGGTGTATTGCATTTGAAAATCGGGCTTATTTTGAAGAAGTTATGGCAATCGGAATTTCCGTTTCACGCCCAGGTCGGGTATCGGTCATAAAAAATTGACATGAAAATCGACTAAAAATTAAGTTTCTTTATTTTGTATTTATTTAAATGCAGTATTAATCTAGATCGTAAAACAAGACTTTTGGTGTATTACATATGAAAATCGGGCTAATTTTGAAGAAGTTATGGCAATCGGAATTTCCGTTTCACGCCCAGGTCGGGTATCGGTCATAAAAAATTGACATGAAATTCGACTAAAAATTAAGTGTCTTCATTTTGTATTTATTTAAATGCAGTATTAATCTAGATCGTAAAACAAGACTTTTGGTGTATTACATATGAAAATCGGGCTAATTTTGAAGAAGTTATTGTAAACGGAATTTCCGTTTCACTCTCAGGTCGGTTATCGGTCATAAAAAATTGACATGAAAATCGACTAAAAATTAAGTTTCTTTATTTTGTATTTATTTAAATGCAGTATTAATCTAGATCGTAAAACAAGACTTTTGGTGTATTACATATGAAAATCGAGCTTATTTTGAGGAAGTTATGGCAATCGGAATTTCCGTTTCACGCCCAGGTCGGGTATCGGTCATAAAAAATTGACATGAAAATCGACTAAAAATTAAGTTTCTTTATTTTGTATTTATTTAAATGCAGTATTCATTTAGATCGTAAAACGAGACTTTTGGTGTATTGCATTTGAAAATCGGGCTAATTTTGAAGAAGTTATGGCAATCGGAATTTCCGTTTCACGCCCAGGTCGGGTATCGGTCATAAAAAATTGACATGAAAATCGACTAAAAATTAAGTGTCTTCATTTTGTATTTATTTAAATGCAGTATTAATCTAGATCGTAAAACAAGACTTTTGGTGTATTACATATGAAAATCGGGCTAATTTTTAAGAAGTTATGACAATCGGAATTTCCGTTTCACGCCCAGGTCGGGTATCGGTCACAAAAAATTGATATGAAAATCGACTAAAAATTTAGTTTCTTTATTTTGTATTTATTTAAATGCAGTATTAATCTAGATCGTAAAACAAGACTTTTGGTGTATTACATATGAAAATCGGGCTAATTTGGAAGAAGTTATTGTAATCGGAATTTCCGTATCACGCCCAGGTCGGGTATCGGTCACAAAAAATTGACATGAAAATCGACTAAAAATTAAGTTTCTTCATTTTGTATTTATTTAAATGCAGTATTAATCTAGATCGTAAAGCAAGACTTTTGGTGTATTACATATGAAAATCGGGCTAATTTTGAAGAAGTTATGGCAATCGGAATTTCCGTATCACGCCCAGGTCGGGTATCGGTCATAAAAAATTGACATGAAAATCGACTAAAAATTAAGTTTCTTCATTTTGTATTTATTTAAATGCAGTATTAATCTAGATCGTAAAGCAAGACTTTTGGTGTATTACATATGAAAATCGGGCTAATTTGGAAGAAGTTATGGCAATCGGAGTTTCCGTTTCACGCCCAGGTCGGGTATCGGTCATAAAAAATTGACATGAAAATCGACTAAAAATTAAGTTTCTTTATTTTGTATTTATTTAAATGCAGTATTCATTTAGATCGTAAAACGAGACTTTTGGTGTATTGCATTTGAAAATCGGGCTAATTTTGAAGAAGTTATGGCAATCGGAATTTCCGTATCACGCCCAGGTCGGGTATCGGTCACAAAAAATTTACATGAAAATCGACTAAAAATTAAGTTTCTTTATTTTGTATTTATTTAAATGCAGTATTCATTTAGATCGTAAAACGAGACTTTTGGTGTATTGCATTTGAAAATCGGGCTAATTTTGAAGAAGTTATGGCAATCGGAATTTCCGTATCACGCCCAGGTCGGGTATCGGTCATAAAAAATTGACATGAAAATCGACTAAAAATTAAGTTTCTTCATTTTGTATTTATTTAAATGCAGTATTAATCTAGATCATAAAACAAGACTTTTGGTGTATTGCATTTGAAAATCGGGCTTATTTTGAAGAAGTTATGGCAATCGGAATTTCCGTTTCACGCCCAGGTCGGGTATCGGTCATACAAAATTGACATGAAATTCAACTAAAAATTAAGTGTCTTTATTTTGTATGTATTTAAATGCAGTATTAATCTAGATCATAAAACAAGACTTTTGGTGTATTGCATTTGAAAATCGGGATAATTTTTAAGAAGTTATTGTAATCGGAATTTCCGTTTCACTCCCAGGTCGGTTATCGGTCATAAAAAATTGACATGAAATTCGACTAAAAATTAAGTGTCTTTATTTTGTATTTATTTAAATGCAGTATTAATCTAGATCGTAAAACAAGACTTTTGGTGTATTACATATGAAAATCGGGCTAATTTTGAAGAAGTTATGGCATTCGGAATTTCCGTTTCACGCCCAGGTCGGGTATCGGTCATAGAAAATTGATATGAAAATCGACTAAAAATTAAGTGTCTTCATTTTGTATTTATTTAAATGCAGTATTAATCTAGATCGTTTTTTTTTTTTTATAAGAAAGAAATATTTATTAATTAGGTCTCTACTACCTAGATTGGCAGCTTAATCTAATTAGATTACCAAAAAATATTTACAAATTTGTCTATGTCAAGAAAACAGACATAGGATTAATATTTTGGTGGATGGCTGAATTCGATAGTAATTTACAAATTATTACAGAAAGTATTAGGTCAAGACTCGGTCCAGCAGGTCTTGAGGGTGGGATTCTAGATCGTAAAACAAGACTTTTGGTGTATTGCATTTGAAAATCGAGTTTTTTTTTGAGGAAGCTGTGGCAATCGGAAGTTCCGTTTCACGCCCAAGTCGGTTATCGGTCATAAAAAATTGACATGAAAATCGACTAGTTCTTTATATTAAAGAGTATATAGTGTGTCTGTCAGAACCAAACAGCATTCTATTCAATTATCCCATCAGCCCAAAAGTATGCAACATGTTTTGGGGTTTCAAAAAAAATTCTTATTCTTTTTTGTTTTTATTAATATTGCAGTATATTGCTCTGAAGAATACATAGTATAGATATTAAATTCAATTTATACAGTGGGGTCAATGCACTTATCAGCTAACTATAACTAGTATTACGCACTATAGACCTATGGAATATGTCGTCGATTAGGAATACATGCGTATTTTAAGTGTTGTGTTACATTCTATAGTAATCATAGTATATTAAACAACGAAATTATCTTCATGATTCCAAAGATGCAATTTAAAAGTACACAATGCATTGATTGTCAGTTTGTTTGTATGCGTATGTGTGTATGTGTATATGTGATGTCAACAGTGGGTTTTTTGTTGTCGCTTTATGTCTAACAAATGTGTTTAGAACTAATACTATGTTTACAGCATAATTACAAACTAAATTTAGGGCGTTCCGTTTGTATGTGGCATAACTCTTCATCGCGGTGTGTATAATTGAGTTGTGTGTGCGTGTGTGCATGCGCGTGTGTATATATGTGTATGTGTGTGCGTGCTTGGATGTAAAAAAAAGTACAATAAATATGTGGGCTGAACTAAGGAATTGTACACACTATAGAGTCATGCGGCATGTGCTCTTGTCACCAGCTCACAGTAAGTTGGAACAACTGATCTCGGAGGCGGCACAATTTGTAGAGCGTGGCAGAAATTGTATATGTTGCCAGGTGGCGTTGAAGCTACACCAAAACGATAGAGACAACAAGCAATAAGTGAAATGGCTAAGCATCAAATTGCATATCAAATACTTACAGATATCTTTCGGCCAACTGTCGCTCCACATGTGGCTTAATACGTGCATAATCCTTATCCGCAATCGTTGTGCTACAATGCTGTTGCATATAGGTGAGCGTAAAGAGCTCGTTCTCATTGAAGGAACGCAGCCCAGGCAGTCGCAAGCGTCGGGTCAATCCCAACGCCTCATACGTGGCCACCTGATCGATGCCAGCACCCTCTATGGCATTGCCTGCATCGATTGCCGTGACAAAACTGCTCAATGCACGTGCCGCAGTCCGAGCGGCGCTAAGTGTCACATGGAAACTCTTGAGCGCATCCGGCGACAGATCATGCAGCTCATGCGCCAGACGCGGCGGCTGTCCAGCTGCCAGGCAGCTAACATCTGGCTGAGCGTACTGTATCTCTGGCACAGCATCGCTTAGATCCGTACTTTGGGCATTGAACTGCAACAGAAATGTGGCAAAATTGTTGATCAACACCTCCAGGATGTCAGTGCCAATGCGTGCAAAATTCACAGAGCTGCAAAACAAATGGAAATCATTGGTCATAAAGACAAAGGTGTAGAGCAAGAATTACATACACTGGATAGCGATAGTCGTAATAGTTGTTGTTGACCAGCACTCGAGAGATAAGCAGCATGTTCAGCTTATTGGAGTATGCAATGGGTTGCGGATGTTCTCTTGTGTACATCTCGGACACAATGCTTTGATAAACAAACGAATTCAAATTAAAAATGCTGCTACTCATTAAGGTCAACAATTTACTTACACATCCAGCATTGCTAATGGTTTAAGCTTAGCTTCCATGCGCGATCGCCGGAATTTCCAAATCGACTCCAAGTGCTCCACAAAGTTCAGATTGCTCAACAGCAGATCATTGTAATAGTTGCTGATGTAGTCGCCTTGATCGAGCACTTCGCTGGGAATGCCGAACTGTAGCCGCATCTCAGCTAGCTTCTTGTGCAGAAACTTTTGAGCTGTCGGCTCAAGCCAATGCGCCTGTGCCAATGAATCTTGCAGTTGATTGCGCAAACTATAGAACATTAACTGCAAGAACTTCTCGTTGCCCACAGTTTTGTTGACGTTAGTCTCATCGCTAATGCGATTGCGATGCATGGTATCAAACTGTCGCTTGGGCGGCTGCTGCTGCAGCGCATCCACCGCAAATGGCAACCACTCGCGCACCACCTTACTGCAGAAGAGCCAGCGTGGATAGCTTGCCGTACGCCCATAAATCGAATGATCAAAATGCTCGGCAAGTGTACGATACTCTTTGGACAGATGAGGCAGCATTTGCCGTGCGAGTGACCAAATGATAAAGTTGTTTATCGGTCTGTAAAATGCAGAAAGGGTTATTTATATGATTTGATGTATATTCACTGATCAAACTCACTTCTTGTCCGATGTAGAGATTAGCGTGGATAGCTCATGAAACACTTCTACATCGCGCACGAGTACTTCCATGTCATCATTGAACTTTGTGTCCGTAAAGATGGCCTGAAGTGACTCCACAATTGGTAGCTGTATATAAATAAAGAAGTATTTGATCAGTAAATGTATTTAAAGCACTACAATATACAAGTTTAAATCTTAATTTATGCTTTTAATATACCAACGACCATTATGCCTATAAATTATACTTTTTAATATAATCGTTAATAGGACTTTTAGTTACAGTAGCGAGCAAAAATGAGTTTATGTTTTCGAAATTGATTTTCGTCGCTTATACAAAATTTATCACACAAGCAAATGTATTCGTATGATATGTAATTTAAATTCAGTTTTTATGATACAATACTCTTCTTAACCCATTAAGTACCCATTGAAAGTTTTCAACTCTTGTAAAAGTCTATTTTTACACTTTTTTTCCCGGGCTTGAACAAAAAATGTTTTGATGCAAATAGAAGCATTAAACAATTCTAATAGTGTCTGAAAAAAAAAATTTTCAAAAATCTCTTCGCATGTATTTTTTATGATTTTTTGAAAATGGCAAAAATGACCATTTTAACCCTTTTTTCATGAAAAATGGTAATTTTTAGCATTTAGCAGACACTATTAGAATTGTTTAATGCTTCTATTTGCATCAAAACATTTTTTGTTCACATAACAAAGATTTGTTGCCAGATCTAAATAAAGTCAAGAGAACTTTATGCCATCCACAAGTAAGTAATTAGTACAATTAGAGCTTAATTTGAAACTAGTTTTAAATGGTCTTTGGGAATATGATATGTGTATTGCCCTACCGATGGCGCAATGCTCTTCAGCTCGGCAAGACGAAGCAGTTTGTTCTGTTGACGTTCTCCTCCCGCCTTGGCAGCCTCAATATGATTGACAATGCGCCGTTCATAGTGGAAAATGTCATCGGCAAAGAGATCCGCCTCACGAGCAACGATACCTACAATACAAAGAAGTAAATGATGAATATGCAAATCATAGAATCAAATATGAGATTCACTTACCCATGTTGATGGCAAAGTCGCGCAGGAGCAGCTTATAGCCGCGCACCACTTCCTCATCGGCATCGTTGCCATAGAAATACTTGTCCGGTAATCCCAGTTCGCCCTCGTCCAGTGTGATGATGTAATCATAGGGTATGTTATAGCTATTCTCAACGCTCACACGAAAATAGGGAAATATGCCAAATTTGGCATGCAAATGCTTCAAGGCGCTTTTATAATCCCAGTTCTGTAAGCGATTCGTTGCCGAAAATGCCTGCCAGCCGCCTGAAAGATAAGAATTAAAGATTTTGGAATTAGTATCATGCGGTAATCTCGATATCCGGTATGCAGGGGAATGACCCATCTGCGCTAATTAAATTCCACAGAAGCATAGACATGAAATTTGCCAAAAATATATATAAATATATCATATATGCATAGTATAAACCATATGAATATTTTATGCACACATATTCATATTTTTGTTTATAACAATTAAAAGCGCTAAAATGTTTGGCTGCAATGTCTTTGAAATTTCAGATCGTCGCTTGCAGTCATAAACAAATAACAAAAATAAAACAAAATCTTAGAAATGAAAGCGTCAAAGCATGCAAAAGCCGATCATGATATGCTCTACTTTTTAAACTTGAAGAATGTGTATAGAAAACGAATATATATGGAAGGATATATTTATTAATCATATCTTGTTATGTTGTGCTAAAAAACACTTACAACTTCGGCAAAGCGCTATAAGACGTTTTGGAGATTTGATAACAACCTTCTCATTCCTAAAGGTTATTACATGTAAAGTAGAGGAATTAAATCTTTTCATGACCCAAAAAAGCCTCTTTTCAAATTCTTCAATTATTTCTATGAACATAAAAAAAAAAGAACTTTTGAGATCTTCAAGGCATATTCCCAGGCAACACCAAACACTAATGCAAGTCTTGAACTTGTGGAATCTTTCTGGTTTTTTGGACATGGCCAAGTGGCAACAGTCAGCTGATGATGGCGGCGACACTTTACGATTGTGTCAGCAATGCTTGTTTGCAGCATTAATTAGCGCCTGGCAACAACAACAAATAGAAGCAATTTGTATATCGATATATTGAATCTAACTTCCCAGCCGGATTTTGTGTTATGGTTTTAAGGTTGTTTTTTTTTTGGGTATTTGAGATTTTTCTGTTAACAATTTATTGCAAATCAATGCGAGCAAATTAATTAACTTCAATTAAAGGCATTTCTCGCCAGTCATCGCAACTATAAAAACTGTACGCTGTGTTCAAACGGGGCATCAATCCAGTGCAGCATCTCCATCAGCGCTTAGCTTCATCCCTCCAGCATGAACAAGTTTATGGTAAGTTAAAGCGACGAGAAGCCAGCAAGGATTGCCATTCACATTGGATATTTTCAATTTGTTTGCAGTTTTTTGCCTGCCTGGCAGTGCTTGGCTGTGCCACAGCGCGTCCTGATCTCAGCCGTCAGGCCTATCGCTATGATATTGGCCAGAACGAGAATGTGGTCAACACCGGTATTGTGTCCACTCCCGTTATAACCTCAAGCAGCTCGTATCAGCCAACGGCATCGGGCAGCTCCTACTATAACACTGTGCCATCGGTGGGTCAGCTAACGCTGGTGGGCAACTCTGGACTTGTGCCCTCCACACAGATCAGCTCCGTGAGTGGTGTACAGTATACGGGACGCACCACCTATTCCAATGGTGGCAGTGTTGGTGGTGGTATTGGCGGTGTTGGCGGTGCTGGCGTCACCTATGCCTCCAATGGTGGCGTTGTCGGTGGTGCTGTCGGTGGTGACAGCGGCAGCTACTCCTCCTCCAATAATGCCTACACCAGCGGTGGCAGCAGTGTCCAGGGCATTGTGAACGATAACATTGGTCTCACTGGCATTCATCCCGGCCCCACTGTCAACTACAAGGAGCAGGAGGCATACATCAGCCATTTGGCCAACTTCCAGCCACCGGTGATTAGCAAGCATTTCTATTTGCACACAGCACCCGAGGATCATGATGACCAGCAGATTGTGCGCTATGTGAATGTGGGCAGGCCACAGAAGAACTATCGCGTGGTATTCATCAATGCGCCCGCCTCGACCACCAGCAAGGCCAAGATCATTGCCAATGTTGCACCCGTTGAGGACAAGACTGCTATCTATGTGCTGTCCAAGAAGTCGAATGCTCTGGATGTAAGCGCCGAGGTGGTTACACAGCGGCCCGTCAATCACAAGCCAGAGGTGTTCTTCATCAAGTACAAGACACCAGCGGAGGCGGCTCATGCACAGCAGACTATTCAGGGTGAGTTTGAAACCGTCTAATCCTTGGCAAATGTTCTTTTAAAACAATTTTATACTTTCTTTAGCCAACTATGATGCTTTGGGCGGCAGCTCACAGCTCACTGATGAGGGTCTGGTGCCCGTCTCTTCGGTCATCAATAGCCTGGGCGACAATGGTGCTTCCGGTGTTCTAGCCGATGGTTCCGGTGGCGTCAACATCGTTGGCACTGGCGGTGCACCCATTGTGGAGACCATCAGCACTGGTGCTGGCAGCAATAACGCTGGCTCCATCCAATACGATATCAATGGCAGCGGCAGCAGCAATAGCCAAACAGCTATCGAAGCGGGCAGCTCCATTGTTGGCGGCAACAATCTAATCCAGACCACATATCTGCCCGCCAAGCCAATCAGGTCGGTCAAGTACTAAGTAGTTTAGTCTGCACCACTTTCTCCCAGATAAAACCATGCGATGCCAGCCTTGCTTCTAATTAAATAATCCCAGGTTGATTATTTTGCTAGAATTTGTTAACTGTAACTCTTGCGATATTCTTCTAGTTTGTAATCTATGCAAAAAAACACAATTTTTTTTTCAACATTATTTTTTTTTTTTAATAAAAGTTAAGGATTTCTTTAAGCATTCATAAAAATGTAAAAAGCGGAGTTTTATTTCTTATAAAGTGTGCAAAAGGGCTTGGAATAGGTTTTTAAAAAAGTGTTTTACCTTGATGAAAGTAAGCAAGAGCCGAAAAGTTCTGATTCCGTGGCAGAATATGGGAAAAAATGCACTTGCATTTAAAAAAAAAAGGACCGGTAAACGAAAACCTTAAGCATAGAACAAATTGATATGATTTCCAGTTTGAAACCAAAAACATAAAACCCCACTAATAAAATATTAACTCAAATATTGTGCCTTGCACAAGCTGGCGCCCAACGTTAGCCACAGCCGCACCGACGACAAATCAACACAACTATTTGGCAAGCTCTTCATAATTGTCGAAACTGCAACAACAACAACAAAAACTGACGAAGCCGACCACCAACCACACAGAAAACGATAGCAAATAAATTAGCGTCTTAAATAAAAATATCAAGAAACTTATAATAAACGAAGAAAAAAAAACCAAAAACAAACTGAAATCAAATTGGAGAGCAGCAACGGGCTGCAAGGTCGATTCGACAACGATGCAACGCATTAAAATACCACAAAGTATTAAAATGTATTTAGAAAACAACAACAACAAGCAACTTTGTGACAGCAAACGCCCAAAAAAAGCGGCGAAAATTTATGGATTACAAATGCTACCTGGTACTGATGTATTTTTGAAGCCATTTTTTTTGGTATCTTGTGCATCTCTTGATAAAAAAAAAAAATCGATGTGAATATTAATGCGTTGTGAGTTTTGCATAAAGATAATCACACCTACTAAATAAACGATACGATCTGTTTTGCCCCCCAGTCGTATCGAAACGAATCGAGTTAAACATTTGTCCCTCGGTTTTTACTGTCAGCGCTTATAAAAAGTTACATAAATTTCTTGTTAAGGTTTTTTTATATTTTTGAGATATGAAATTATGGATATGTGGAATGCCTAATTGATAATTATCGTTTGGTTTGCCTTTGAATCAGCTTAAGCTAGCTAGGCTATAACTATGGCTAATAACTAAATTAGTATATACAAACTGATGGATCAGACAAGTCATATATATGTATGTACGATCTTAAGTTGTCCATTTGTCTCAAAAGGTTTATGTTCTTCTTTTATCAATGCATCAAACATTTATCATCGTGTGAGCTCATAAATCGATTCATGCCATATGCAAATCATAGTGCTTCCACATTTGGCCAAATTATGTTTTATGGCGCTTTTTGTGTATTTTTGTGGCGACCTCCAAATGCCCCCCAACAGGTGAATGTGTCGCATGTTTGGTTTGTGCACTCGCTAACACTCGGCTGACTCATCTGTATATATTTTGAGATGCATATTAAATCCATCTATTGTTGTTGCTGAGTGGTTTAGGAGGCCACCATATAAAGGCATTGTTTAGCTCTTTTGCGCCGAAGAATAACATGAACAAAAACAAAAACTAACCAAAAATGAAAACAAAAAGTAGTTGGTTGCTATGGGAATTCCAACTGAACAATGCTTTATATAGTTATTAAGGCATCCAAACACTTTTACTTTATATAGCAATCTATATTGAGCGCGATACATTTAAATTGCGCAATTTGGTTTTAAGGAAGTTGTAAATTTTAATGCAACACTGTTTTAACAAAACTATAAAATGTTATCTAAAACATTTTATGTGCAAGGAAGTTGGGAAATATTTAAAGAATTACTATCTCTGATTTTTCGATTTCCAAATGCAATACATCAAAAGTCTTCTTTTATGCTCTTAATTAATATTGCATTTAAGTCTGGAAACTTTAGTTCTAGCCGATTTTTATGTTAAATTTTTTTGAGCAAAAATCGACAAGGACAGAACTTTCAATTGCCATAACTTCCCTAAATTTAGCCCGATTTTCAAATTGAACACATCAAACGACTTGTTTTTAGCCCCTAAATAATACTGCATTTGAATCTAGAAACTTAATTTTTACAAGATTTTCATGTCGAATTTTTGTGACCAGAAATCGATTTGGGAGAAAAAACAGAACTTCTGATTGCCATAACTTAAGTAACATAAGTTATCGATGGCTTAAAAACAAACTACAATAAGAGCTTTTATTAACAAAAAAGTAAATTAAAATACAGCCAGTCTGTTAGTTGTAGATATATTCAAGCTGTATACTGTATGCGTCGTCGTTATATTAGATCGTGTCATTCAGATTATGTTGAATGAAATCATCGTTTTAACTGTTGCAAATTTGCAAATTAATCGATCAGTTTGGCTGATGGACAGGTCAGGTATTACTTTGAGCCAAATGAAAAAGAAGGCAAGCGAAAAAACCCAATCAAACAAGTTTGAACACGATGGTTTTGTATGAACTTAGCCGGAGAGGCCTAAGCTTAAAGGTGGCGTTTAATGAGATGCAAAATACGGCCAAGCAGAGCCTACAAACCTGGCAAATTGTGCTGTACATATATATATGTGTATATCAGGCGATTCGATCTATGAATCTATTAATAATCCACTCAACGCAAGACAGTCAAGTTCAATGCCAAAGCTGCCAAAAAACGATACAAAATTAACTTATCTATAGACACAAAATAGATGTATAACCATTTCAGTGAATACAAAGAGCAGTCGGCTTTTGTCTTTATCAAATGTAAACCATGGCTACAAGAATTGGCCACGCCCCAAATGACCCAAACTAACTGTTGCTTGACTGACTGACTCAACGCATCTTTTTTTCTTGTGCATTCGATGGATTTGAATATATTTTTGGGTACAACAACACTGTAGCTAGGGCCTATACTTTGTATCTTGCTTGAATATGGCCAAAAGCAAATGCCGCTGGCGATTTACATAAATTACAACAACAGCAGCAGCTAACGCCAGCAGCGCAGTCAGCATTATGTTGGGCGTTCAGCGCATATAAGCCAAGTGGAGCGACAAGAAATGCAACCATTGCCCTCAAGCGATTCAAACCAAGTGAACGAACAAACAAACGAACGCGACGCGACCAAAGCGACAAAACACAAGGATTAAAAGAAAAACCAAAGGATTAAAAACACACACAATATACACAAAATGCGCTGCATATCATCTCAACTAGTGCTGGCTGCGAGCTGTGTCGTCGCCATGCTCATCCTGGCTGAGGCACGTCCTCAATATGGCTATGAGCAGCCACAGGCTGGCGATCTACTTGTCGGCGGCGGCGGCGGCGGCAGCGGCATTGCCCTACCCAATGCTGGGCAACTAGTGGGGGGACATCGTGGCGGTGATAAGTACTTGCCACCCGCAAGCACAACACCAGCACCCATCATCAACAAGAAATTCTATTTGGTGTCAGCGCCCGAGGATCGCAGCAATGATGGCAAGGTGAAGCACTTGGTGCTCGGCCGTCCACAGAAGAACTATCGTGTGGTGTTCATTAAGGCGCCAGCTGGCGATAATGCCAATGTTAAGTACTCGGCTGAGTTTGCGCCACAGGAGGAGAAGACTGTGATCTATGTGCTGAGCAAGAAGGACAATGATTTGGATGCCAATGATATTGCAACACCGGCACCAACACAGCCCAGCAAGCCCGAGGTGTTCTTCATCAAGTACAAGACCGATGATGAGGCGAACCAGGCACAGAAGGAGATTCAGGGACAATACGACAAATTGGGCGGCACCAACGAATACCAGGAGGATAACAATGCTCCAATCACCTCGGTTGTAGGCAGCCTCGATGGCCTCAATCCCGACGGCAGCTACAACTATCGCCCAATCAATCGTCCCACCAATCCTCATCCCAGCTCCCAGTATCTGCCCAGTGCTCTGAAGTTTTAAAGGATCGCTCATCTTACGCTCATACCACTCAACCTAAATTTTAAACCGACTTTGTTGTTATGTGTTGTTTAGTTTTAAGCACATCTACTATTTTTTTTTATATCGAAATTAATCTACTTTTTTTTTTGTTTTTGTTTTATGTTAAAGAAGAGAAATAAATGAACTGTATATTTAAAAAGTACGCAACGATAATTTTTCTTAATTTTTTACAATTTTTTTGTTGATTGTTTGGCAAAAGGTCGCGTAGTTTCCGCACTATAAAATGCCATTTAAAAAATTAATAAAAATGCCATAAATAAATTGAAATGTTGCCCAAAACAAGCCAAGCAGCTAATAAAATGTGAAATGAACTATACAAAAAAAAAGAGGTCCAATGCGGCTCAAAAATGCAAATCAACCAAAATGCAAACATCAAAATGTTCGACACTCTACAAAGAGGCCGGCGCCCTTAAAATTGGCTCAAAATTAGCTTAAATGAAGTGAAAAATCAAAATAAGCTCATCAAATTTAATTATAATTGAATCAAACAGCGCATCATTTCATTTCGCGTTTTCATTTGATCGTTAAAAACTCTGATGGCGCATCATTAAATACAAAGCAAGTCAAGTGAATGTTGAAAAGCTGAAAAGTGAACTGAAAGTACAAAAACAAATAACAATCAAATAATAATACAAGATGAACAAAAAACAAAAAAAAATAGCGATCGAATTGCAATCG
Source organism: Scaptomyza pallida (assembly GCA_018152965.1). Classification (NCBI taxonomy): domain Eukaryota; kingdom Metazoa; phylum Arthropoda; class Insecta; order Diptera; family Drosophilidae; genus Scaptomyza; species Scaptomyza pallida. The sequence goes on from JAECXP010000134.1 coordinate 62,087, forward strand.
AAAATTAATTTTTAATATATTATTTTTTATCATACATTCAGTGTTGCCAACTTTTTTGTTTGAAAGATTCCGAAAAGTTGCAATTTATTTATTTATATTTTGTTAAGGTCTTTAAATTTTATACAAGAAAAATTATTTTTGAGCTAAAAACTCTTAAATTAAATTTGAAATATTTAAAAAAGAACAATCAGGCGCACAAATATTATCAAAGAAGAGTGAATATAAGGATGAAGTTCAAAGGTTTTTAAAAAACTTTGATATTTTCTTTAAAAAAAAGACCAAAAACTCACATTCATAATCAAAAAATGTTCCTAAAACTGTTCATATTTGTTTGAAGATATATGCATCTTTACTAGCTAAAAGTAAAACTCGTAAAACAAACTATATGATCTTAGCTACGTTATTAATTACTATATTTTCCAAATTTATGCTCAAAAGCAAAAATAAAAATATTCGAAAATGTGCAGAAACCTTCAAATGACAAGCGTTGAGAGCTTCGTGCGACATCTGTATCAGTTGAGAGCAGCGCTAGCTAACGATCGCAGCAATTTTTTATAATAAAAATGTTCATAAATCAAATTAGTTGTACCATTTTGCCAAATGCGACATGAAAGTGTGGGAAATACGCGTCAATTTATGCAAATCGATGCGCATCCGAGGCCTGAATCCAAAACGATGTCAAATTCTCAACGACAAAACAGTGAGAGAGCGTGAGAGAGAGAGAGAGAGAGAGAGAGAGAGAGTGAGAGATAGAGAGAGAGACAAACATATCGACTGACTATTGATATTTTAATTGTCTCGACTTGTTGACAACGCACATTCAAGCCAAAACGAATTAATCTACTAATCAGCAACGAGGCTGCGCAACGCACCAAAAAACAAATGTTTTAAATAAATTATATACAAAACTTTTCATAAATACATATATATTTTTGTTTTTTTACTTTGACTGTGAATGCAAAGGCTACGAATTGAGCAGTATGTGAGCACAGATTAGATCTGAGCATTAGTCACAAGCTGACAAAAACAAAGTTATGCGAGGGCGTTAAATGATGTTGACTGCAAGTTGAACAATGGTGTTTGCCATTTTTACTTTTGGGCAATGTGATAAAGTAAATCTCTAATATACAAACTTTTAAGGATTTTATGCACTATATACAAATCTTTTTGAAGGCCATGTTGCATTGCCAAAAACTTTATCTCTTATGCATGTTACGCAAAAATGTTTAAAAATCTGTTTACAACATTTAACAACTTGTTTGTTTCTTGTCTGTTTTAACGGCGCTTTTGTTTTCACTTAACGGCCACATTAAATGCTCAATTAATTTGCAAAGCCAAGTTTGTTGCCTAAGTCTTTTGTTTTCCACCCACTAATTGGTCCAAAAAATATCACAGCTATGCCAAAAATTCTGCTCCATATATATAAAATGGGCCTTCGCAGGGTCAGCTGCCACACTCGCATTTGTGGCATCCACACACGAGCAGCATGTTCAACTTGAGCGCATTAATTGCCATTTTCGGTTCAGTTTTACTATTTGGTCGCCCTGGCCAGGCCCAAATACCATCACGTTACTATCTGCCACCAGTGGCAACAAGTGAAAGTCAAGTTGCCACAACACCGGCACCAATCATCACCAAGCAATTCTATAGCATAACAGCTGCCGAGGATTCAGAGGAGCTGCAGCAGCCACGCACAAAGCATCTACTAATAGGACGTCCAACGCGCAACTATCGTGTCATCTTCATACGCACACCCAGCCCACCAAGTGAGACCATCAGGTATACGGCAGAGCTGGCGCCACAGGAGGAGCGAACGGTCATCTATGTGCTGAGTCGCAAACAGCCCGAACTGGAGGCCCAAGACATTCAGCCGCCAAAGCAGCCGAGCCCAGCGTCCTCCAAGCCCGAGATCTTCTTCATACGCTACAAGACGAACGAGGAGGCGGCGGCTGCTCAGCGTGAAATCCAAACACAATACGATGAGCTCGGTGGAAATACGGAAATTGCTGCCCCATCAGTGGCACCAGTGCACTCTGTAGTTGGCGCCATGGATGCAACAATGCCGCAACAACCGATGGCAACAAACGCAGCCGCCGGCTACAATTATCAGCGACCCACAACGCAGTTTTGGTAGTAAAGATTCACTCTGTGGATAGCAGTTGATGGCTTTTGGGTGGTGTCAGTTTAACGATCGACCCACGCGCACCACTAAGTAACCAATTATCATGGCTGGGTGGTAGCAGCATTTGCATAAAACTGATAAGCGTTAAAAATTCATAGACAAAAATAAAACCTCAATAATTCAATCCAAAAAGTATCAACAACAACAAACGTCATAAAACGTAGCAAAAGCGTTATTTAAAAAATGTTTGCAAAGTTTTTTTTTTTTTTTGCTGTGTTTGTAAAAATGTTAGATCAAGTTGCAAAAAGGTTTTTGTGATACCCTTGTTTTATATACATACATATATGTATATAAATATATTCTTAATCAGAATTTATGGTAAATTCTTCAGTTATGTGTAAATATCTTTTCAAACTTCAGCTTGTTTTACTTCAATACAGTATTAATCAATTGTAGAAAAATCTTTAAAAAAAATTAAGGTTAATAATAATTGAATGTAGGGTTCGGAATAGTCGAGCGTTTTTAACTGCAACTTTTGATTGAACTTTGCACATTTTTGTTATTTTTTTTATCTTTATCTTTTTTTGCAAAGTGCTTTGACCCTGTGCCAAACGAGTTCGATAAGCGTCATAAGCTAAAGTGTAGAGCATATGCATAATCTATATAAGAGGTATTAAGCTAAATAAAGCGCTGAGAAAAAACTTTTTAAAATCCAATTATAAAGATTTTTAGCCAACTTTCATTTTGATGTAATTATTGCTTCCCTCTAAACAGGGGCTCTGCAGTTCGCTAATGCTCTAAAGCCACCCGACTAAAGCTTAATTTACATAAATTTGGCAAATGGCTAAAAAAATGCGACAAGACGTCATTGCATCGACGATTTAACGTTGTTGTTCGTAGCTTGTTTCAAATTTATTTGCATTTGCATTTAATTAATGGGATTTTGGAAGCGGCAGCCATATCTGGACATCAACTGGGCGACCTTTTTGTGATTGGCAGCCAAACCGCACAAGTTGGCAGCTATTAATCTTCAATTATGCAAAAACCAATGCAAGAAAACAAAAGAAAAAAAAAACAAGTTAAAATATTAAAACAATAGAGGAAAAAGTTATGCAAGCTAGAAAATTTCAAGGGCAAATGCATTTGTTGTGACCCAGCCAAAAGTTTGTGTTCTAAGTCACTCGCTATTGACCCTTGACGCAAGCACCAACACACAGGGAGACACACAAATTACTTAATTGTGAGATTATGAAAAACAGAAGACTGCGCGTATATAGTTTGTCTGGAGGGCAGTTTTTTTTTTCAAGGTGGCTCGGTGTGGCGCATAAATCATAACATTTTAGCCATATAAAATGTGGTCTTAAGTAAATGCCAAAGATTGGCCGGCGCAAGCCACCGACAAAGCTCTTGCGCCCCAAAGCGCATTCAAATTATGCCAATTATAATGAAATGTTTTATTTTTTCAATAATAAATAAAAATAAATAAATACAAAATAAATAAAATAAGACGATTTGGAATTTCTGCTTTTAGCCCCGCTATCCAAATATACAAATGTGACACAACATAATCGAAGTCATCTTTTTGTTTAGATGCTTGCCGACACACACACACATACAACGTGCTTATCAAATGGAAATGGAAATGCTTTAATTTACAAATACGTTTTAGCCCGACCAGATCATTTGGTAAGACCAACCAATCGACTGGGCCAAAGTTGCGCGCAACAAGTGGTCTTCATTGAACCCAGTTGCGGATATGACACTAACAAATATCTAAGCTATATACATAGTCATATTATTATATGAATCATTCAAGCTTTAGTTGTTGTACATTATTCAATCAATTTCATAAGATGATCAAATGTTTGATTGGTCTATGATGTTTACTAAATGTTAAGTAGAGATTTAAAAAAAATATCTTTCACTTTTTATACATATTTTGCTTTGCTATAAATATTTTCTTCTCAATTATAGGTTACAATTTTCAAAGAAAAACCCATTTTGAAACAGAATAAACTCATTCGTTTCAAAAGATTGTTAGAAAGGAATCTTAAGCGATGTCATACTAGAAACATTACTTAGTACTAAAAACAAACTTTCTTTACTTTGTTATTGTTAATTGACATACAACTTTTGCTTATTCTTAAGACCTGTTGATGAAAATATTTTATGCTCGTACAAGAATCTAAAAAAAATTAATTTATGTTTAATAAAACTCATGACTTAATAGTCTACTACGTCAATACGGGATAGTCTAGAATCCGTATCATTAGGCTTAGCCAACAGGCAATATTATGTTCAACTCATGCTTAGGGGCCTACACATAATTAAATACTTATTAGTAAAGACAAAACAAACAAAAGAATCCCATTGCGGAAGTATTGTGCGTATAATCTCGAAGAAACTAAAATCCCAGACAATTTGTTCGGGCGAAACGTGTTGTATAGAACATTTAAACCCAGACAGCCGATAAATTGCGTTCATTAATAATCAAACAAATTGAATTGAATAAAAAAATTCAAAGAAATTCAAAAGAATATTGGTAAGAAAAGAATGGCAGAAAATGAAAGAAGACACATTTCAGTGAGAGTGTAAGAAAGTTAAATCAAAGATGATGGTGAAGAATCAATACGCTTTATTAAATAGTTCTTAGACTCCATTATTTATCACTTATCTTGAGCTGCCTTATCAAGTGATGAATCGAACAAAAAATTCATCAAATTTGGCTACTAAATTAAATCAATCGATCATTGTGAGAGATCTCAAGGAATTTGCATTTAGCTGCGAAGATTGCAACGGAAACTAATATGATTATTATTAATTTCGTGGATTTTGATTGTTCATCGATTTGTTTAAGCTAATGCTGATGCGTTGTCAATGAATCGAGATGAAGAGTTGCAAACTGATCACTTGAAGCCATGATTTATGGCCACACGAGACAGCAACAACAAACAATCAAACAACAGGTCAAAATCACATTAAAGGAAGCTAGAAAAAACAAGTAAAAACGTTGCAGTCGGACGCAACCGACTGCGATATACTTTGATACCAGTTCACATAGCTGTGTTAAGGATTCTGAGTGCAAATAGTAATATATGAGGGTTTTGGGTATAAAATTGGAGACTCTAGCTCAAAAACTGACAAAGATATAGAGGTGGGCGGTATAAGTGGGCGTGGCATCCAAAACATTGATGCAGATCTGTTACGGATGCCACTAACAATGTTCATACCAAATTTGAAGAGTCTAGCTCAAAACTGAGAGAGATATAGCGGTGGGCGGAATAAGTGGGCGTGGCATCCAAAACATTGATGTACACCTGCTACGGATGTCACTACCAATGTTCATACCAAATTTGGTGACTCTAGCTTAAAAACTGGCGAAGATACATGCCTTCCGGTTTTTTTAGGGCGGTGGGGCATATCCCGTTGTTTGGGGGCGTGGCATCCAATGTTTTGATGCATAACTTTGTCAGATGTCAGTATCTACCTTCATGCCAATTTTGGTGGCTATAGCTTCAAAACTGTAGAAGATACAGGCATTTTTGTTTATAATTGGAGGGGGCTGGGGCGAAATATGTGGGCGTGGCATCCAAACTTTTAATGCAGGTTTTTGAGGAATGTTACCAGCTATCTTGCCATCAAATTTGGTGACTCTAGCTGCTAAAATGTGGGATATATTTGAGTTTTATCGATTTGCACATCGAGGTGTATCGACTTGTTATCGATTTCTCGGGCCCCCTGAGGTCGTAGAGCCCTACATTTAACACTTTGTCTGACGAAGACATGTACCAAGATATTTGCAAAGTTGCAAGGCTCTAGCTTTAAGGGTGTCGAAAAAAGTTGCGTTCATACGGACAGACGGACAGACGGACAGACACCATGACGGACATTGCACAAACCCAATATACTATGATACCTTTGGTATCAAAGTATAAAAACATACAGAAGCGAGTGCGAAAGAGATAAAACATCGTTTGAGCATCAAGTCAAATGTCAGAGGTTCGCATAGCCAAATAATTGAGCAATTAATTAGCCACAATATTATAGAAGAATATCAACAACAACAACAGTAGAAATATGAATATAAATTTTTTTTCTGTGAATTAAATATTGAGTATTTTTTTTTTCTGTGTGTAGAAGGGAATTGTGCTGTGGGGCCTGAAAATGATTCGACTATAAAAGACCAAACGGCAGCGAGGAGTAGCAACAGTTAATCGGCAACTGATATCCAACCAAGTCCAACTCCAAATATGCGTCTCTTTGTGGTAAGGATAACACACCAGGATTACAAGCAATCCATCTTTACATCTCTCTTCCTCTCTCTTTCACTCAGACTCTCTGCTCGCTGCTTGTCTTGGCACAAGCCAAGCCACAAGGCTACAACTATGCCAACGGCGTCTCTGGAACTCTGACGACGGCGGGCAGCAGCGGCGGCTATGTGGCTGCACCCAGCAACACTCACAATGTGGCTAGCTATGGACCATTGGGCGCATTCCAAGGCGCCAGCGTTGGCTCATTGCTGAGCAACTCGGGTTCTAGCTCCGGTTCCGGTTCCAGCTCTGGTCATGGTCAGGGCAGCACTGTGAGCTATGGTGGCGGCTCGACCAACTATGGTGGCGGTTCGACATCCACCAACTATGGTGGCGCTGCTCCAGCTTACACCCAGAGTGCTGGTGCCAGCTATAATAATGGCGGACGCACCTCTTCTGGATTTGGTGGCGCCAGCTATGGTGGCTCCTCCTCCGGTGGCAGTGCCAGCAGCACATTTGCCGGCTTTGGACCCACGCCCAACATTGGCTTTGGTGGCCTGGCCGGCTATCAGGCGCCCAGCTACCAGCAGCAGCAAGAGGTGGAGCAGCGCGCCGCCTTCGAGGAGCCACTGGTGCACAAGCAGTTCTTCACAGTTGCCGCCGCCGAGGAGCATGAGAATCTGGAGCGTGTCAAGCACTTGGTGATTGGTCGTCCTCAGAGGAACTATCGCGTTGTGTTCATCAAGGCGCCATCATCGAGCAGCGCCAATGTCAAACTGTCCGCCGAGTATGCACCCAAGGAGGAGAAGACTGTCATCTATGTGCTTAGCAAGAAGGACTCCACACTGGAGGTCAATGATATTGCCACACCAGCACCAACGATTCCCAGCAAGCCGGAGGTCTTCTTCATTAAGTACAAGACCGATGCTGAGGCCTCTCATGCCCAGCAACAGATTCAGGGTAAGTTGGAGAGCTTTTCTAAAAGCGTATAAGATGAGAGTATAAGAGTTTATTTCATTCATCCATAGCCGAATATGATCACATTGAGGGCAGCTCAGAGCACACTGATGGCGGTGTGGCACCAGCACAATCTGTCGTTGGCATTCTTGATGGTGGCAACACCGGAAGCAGCATCGGCAGCAGCGGCAGCATCGGCAGCGGAAGCAGCAGCAGCACCGGTTATAGCCACGATCACATTGGCAGTGGCAGCCACAATGTCATTACCACTGATAGAATCGGTAGCACTGGAAGCAGTGGCAGCAGCGGCAACACCTTGGTGCATGGTGGCAGCCATGGCATCGTTAGCAGCGGCACCAGCAGCACCACCACCGGCAACAGCAATGGAGGCGTCGGAGTGACCACAGTTCACAAGAGCAATCAAAGCTCCACCTATTTGCCACCGAGCCACTAAAATGGAACTACTCCACGTTCCGGCAGTGAACCAATTTTTTTTTTTATGTACAAAAGTGTAAAGAATTTTTTTTCTTGTGTATGTGCTCTTGAAGAAACTTGATATTAAACGAACAAAAACTCAAAAATGAAAAAAAAAGCGTATTTAAAATTACAAAAGAAAATCTTTACAAGCAGTTTGAGCATTAAAAGGAGTTTATCAACGTAATCGAAGTTAGAACAAGTTTGTGTTTGAGCAAATGAGAAGAATCTACTTCCGATAGCAAATATTACCGCTTAAAAACTTCATCAAATTTAAGTGAGATTACAGAAAAGGTAACATCTTTTCAATCACATTTATAATCCTTATGGATTTCTCATGCAAGTCATAACATAACTGAACATCGTTGAGATGAGACTTCATGGATAGCATCAGCTGAACATTAAGAACATTTGTCGTTATTTGGTTAAAATAAATAGAGAACTAAAACAAATATGACCATAAAAACGCTTACTTCGTAATTAAAAGGCGAAAACCTAACACACAAACAAAATACTCGACGTTTAGTTCAAAATTGGAAGACAGAAAACACATCCTGTTACCAATTTGCTTCGGTCGTTATCCAACCAAAACAATCCACTTTTTCGCCCAACGTTTGTTGTCCATGCGCCACTTACCAACAGTTTTGATGGCCTGCTTGAGCAACAGATCCGATTGACTCTTGTCCAAGCCATCAATGTCGCGACAATTACGATACAAGCTGCTTATGGTGGACTCCACAGAGTAAGCGCCCTCGGCAGCATTGGGCAGCATGGATATAAATCGATTCAGTTCATTGAGTTCTGGAAGGAAGCACAATTAGTTTGAGACAAACAAAAAACTTCAGACAAAATAAGCTTACCCTGATACTCATTATAAGTCTTGTAGTTCCATTCGCCGCGCTTGATTACATAGTAATCGCCATCGGCATATTCGCGTGCAAAGTTGCCACATGCCCAATCATACGTCTCGTGGCAAGCACTTTTCGTTGTATTCGCCCAGAGAAGCAGCTGGCGACTGCTCTTGAGGCACTCCCGTTGCAGACAGAGCGGCGCACGCATATGGAACGGCACCTCGGGCCAAAATGCCAACAACATGCAGATGATGACCATGAGCAGGGCGCACAGGCAGGCGGTGGCCACATACAGGATGCGACGTTTACGTGATAGACTCATCAGTGCATCGAACGAGCGGCGTCCTGGAAGCAGCAAAGCTTCGTTTTATATAACCCAGCAAAAGTGTAAGCCAATCATGAAAATATCAATGAATATGAATGGTGTGATGAAACTTTGATGTACATAAAATGACAATAATTATGATGAATTTGATACAATCGCAACATGAAAACACGACGTGAAACGAATTCAGTGATTGAATCGAATTAGAAATGGAAGCAAAAAGCCATAGGCAAACTCTCTTCTCCTCCTTCTCCCCTCACCTCTCAGTCCATTTGCCGATGCATTCGTTGAGTTTGGAGTATTCGCTGTGGGCGTAACACCGCCCACCGCAGTGCCATCATTTAGTGCCTCCTTGCGTGCCGCCTCCAGCTCCTTGGGCGTGAGTCCAGCATCATCAATGTGCAGCTTCTGTTGATTTGTGGTCAATGGCGCAGTTTCGCTGCCCTCGATTTGCTGCTTGCTGCCCAGGCCACCAATGCGTTCATCATCCTGGCCGGCATGTAGCTTATAGCTGTGATGATCGTCCACCTCATCGACGGAACAGATTGTCGGCTTGTATTTGCCCTGATTCAGGGCCATGTCCGCGTCTATATCTAGCACTCAGGTGCACAAACGCTTTAGCTTTATGTTTTTTGTTTTTTTGCGCTAATTTGAGCGCATTTTAGGTTTAACTGCAAGAAAGGAAAGAACAAGGCATAAATCATTTAAATCTCATACACATGTCAAGTGGCCAAAACTATAACCAATGTACTTTATGATTACTATATAATAACAATGTACGAATGGCAAGCAATTGATAATAATAAACGTGTATGTAGGGTTCGCTTGTTGCTCAGTCAGCTTTATCAGCATGAGTAGAGAGCCGGCACAGAGCTTAACGTAACGCTTGATTATCAAAAGATTACCTTGAGACATGATATACAAGGCATAAACACAAACACAAACACATACACTTGAATACTCTATATGTAGAGCATCGCAGATAAGTAAAACACTAAAAAATCGCACTTAGATAGCGCCCACTTGTACATACGTACATATGTATAAATCTACGTGCATGATATGAGAGATCCATGTCTATATAGGCACTTATATAGCGTGTACATTCCTGTCCAACATTTGACTTCTTTTCAATTTTAAATTGACAACAATTGCTGCCAATTTGCGAAACCCAACTCAGGCGACCGTCTTCGTTATGCTGTTCTTGAGATTTTCACTTGAAAGTCTCGTGTTTGCATCTATATATATCTGTATATATATAAAGCGGATTTGCTCTTTTTGTTCTAGTCGCAAGATGTGCATAAATTTCAATTGACAAAAAAAGAACGTCAAGGTGCAAGTAATTATAAATGCAGTGATCATAATTGCTTATTGACATTAAAAATGTTCTAGTTTTCTCAATTGATAAAGATTTTTAATCTTTTTTAAGCCCAAAAGCGAAATTATTCTACCCACAAGTTAATTTCCTATTTCCTTAATGGCAATGTTTGAGCCTTGCCCCCGACCTCTAAAGCAGATCATAATGTTGCCACACCATTTTGGGAAGGCGGCACAAACGTTGCGCTTCGCTGCTTCAGCTGCGCTTAAAACACATTTATAATTCTGTAATTTTATAACAAGTTTGTTATTTAATCGGCGCATAAACGCAGCCACCCACATCAGTGGGGAAGAATAAAGCATACATTGGGATAGTAATTGGAAAACTATGAATTACTTTGGCTACCTAAAGGTAAGGGGAGGGAAAAATATTCAAAAACTTTAAGAAATATTTAAAAAAAAAAAAAAAAATTAATTTTCTGATGGTTTTACCTATTAAATTTTTATATGAAAATCAAGGTTTTTGCAGTAAAAACTAAAAACTTTATGTCAAATCTTCAGTAGTAAAGATTTTAAACGTTCTCATCTGATATACTTTAATCATTTCCCACTTGCAAACATATAGTAGAATAGCCGAAAGCAAACACCTTATGCTAAATATAAACTTGATGACGGCTTTTTCGTACAAACTTGGGTGATTTATCATATCAAAGCAAATCCCATTTAAAGCCTCTGTGAATGTGATAAGTTTTGGTCAGTTTGACTTTGCAGCGGATTACGCACTTGTCCCTGGCCAAAAGCAAATGAAAGTAACAGCCTTTAACTTGGTTTACGGTTAAAGCGTTATGCTATCTTATCAAAAAGAGCGATTATTGCTTAATTAACGTCCAATTCTCACTACTCATTGGCACTGAGCAATAAAGAATGCCTCTTTCTGGGCGCTAAAGTGTAGCAATCTCAGATAACTTTCTTGGCCAAGCCAAATACATTTTATGGCAGCCAACAACACAGCAACAGAGAGAAGCGTTAATTAAGTTAGTCCAAATACGTTTTTTTACCCGTTCGACTTAATTAAATATTTGTAAGAACAAATATTCTAATTATCTGTCGACAACCAAGGGCCACTTTAGCCAAAAAGCCATGGCCCAAAAGACGTCAGCCAGTTGTTGAGTAATAAGTTAAGATAAGTTAGTTGCTCAGGTAGAAGTCATAAACAAATAAGTGTTCATAAAATTCAAAAATACACAAAGCAAAATCGTATGCATATGAGATCATCGTATATCATCTTCATATACAATTTTCTTATAATGTGTCACAGCAAGAAATTTTGGGGTAACATGAGAATAAATGTTATGCTGGTTGCATAGATTAAAGTTACTTGAAAAATGTATTTGTTTTAAACTCAGTCGAACTTTCATAATATTAACTTGGTTCCATCCACAAAGCATTCGATATTACGAAATTCCTAGTATAGAAGTACATAATATATTTGGTACTTTTTAAACCTTCAAATTATAAAAAATGATATATTGGTACTGTACAAATGTATGTAACAGACAGAAGGAAGCATCTTTGAACCCATAAATTCTTATATATTCAGGATCAGCATCAACAGCCGAGACGATATAGCCATGTCTTAGGGATTATAAGAGCTAGTTACTACAGACTTCGAGCTAAAGCTCGCCTAAGCCCTAGACAGCTTAAAGTTGTTTGGAATTATCGATAAATTTTCGCTTTACGATATACACATGTGATCGATAACAAGAAAAACTTGAATTTTAAGTTGTGAAAATGAGGATTGAAATTATGGATAAAATAATAAGCATTTAAAAAAATTTGCTCAAAATCGGTTAAGAAACACCGGAAATATCGCAGTTTGAAGTATGATGACCCATGACTGTACGCGTTACGTAACGGGTAAAGGTTATATCCTAGTAAGGGATTTCTCAACAAGACCCTTCTTAGTTGTTATCATTTGTTAAAGATGTTTTAATGCTGAAGCTCATCAATTTCACATTATCTCATCTCTAAAGTCAAATCAATTATATGCTTTAATGCTTTTTGCCACGAAATTAATTTATGCGCCTATGATTTGTCATATAATGAATTTCCGCATTTTTTTTCTTTGTTTATTTGTGTTTGTTTGCACTTTGCGGCAAAAGCTTGAGCTGAGCGTAGCGCAAAATTATAGTAGAAAAATGCAAATGCAAGATGGTTTTTAATGGGTCGCGATGACGATATGAACGACGATTATCAAAGACAAAATGCCGCAACGGCACTTTACTGCAAAAAAAAAAAAAACTATGAAAATGGGCACATTCTCTCTAATACACACACACACTCACACGCACACACATAATATGCTTATATGGTGAAATGATGAGATATTGAGAACCGATTGCATTATTGTTTATAGCTTGCATTGTTCTTTTTTATTAAAAAAAAAATGGGTAAAGCGTGTCTTTATATTAACTGATATGCTTGCTTCGCATTATGCTAACGGTTTCAATTCCCATTTTTTGGGGTCTTTTTATTTATGGCAATGTCGCAAACTTGCCACACTTTACTGCCCCCAATAAGCATACACAGTTTATGCAACTGCTGCGCAATTTAGATTTAGGGTTGCTTTTCTTACACTTTATGCTTTGAGACGCAATTTAAGATTTGTTTTGTTTTCTACTTCCCTTTAAATAAAGCCCACTTCGCCTTTCCCATAACCATCTGAAGAACGTCCATATGTTGCTGACCATATTTGAATAATTATGTCAAATTTGCAGCTGGCTTATTTGACACACTTTAATTCAATTGAATTGTCACGCTGCCCACACAAACTGATTGGTATGCAGGCAAAAACAACATTAAACATTGACAAAATTGAATTTTTTTTGACAGCGTGCGTAGTTGGCTATCAGATTTGTGCACCTGTCCAGCTGTATCGCCAGTTAATTGATATATTAGAGCCCTATGGAAAGGGTATATGCGCTTAGCACATGCCAAATGTAACGTCTCTACATTGATTAATGCTGCAGGGTATTTTAATCTTCGTCAGCTGTTCTTTCTTCTTGTCTAAATTTCATTTGTAACTCAAAACTTTGTTTGTTGTTGTTGCTTGTTGCTTGTTTCAGGTTGTTCATGTTCATGCTATTGACATTTAATTTGTCAATAATGGCGCACCGAACATCGTCGTCGCTCAGCATTATCATGAAAAGCATTTCAAGATACTGCCAACACGAGTATTTGACAGAGACGCTACTCTGCATTGTCAGCTGATAACCTTGCACAACGCCACCAACAACAACAACATCGAGCGCTCTTAATTGCTGTTGTTGTTGGCGTAAATGTGTCAACACACATTGTCCGCTTAGTTAGTAGTTAGTTAGGCAGCGACGCCAGCAGAGGCAGAGCCAGTGCTGTTTACGCTCAGCTGTGCACTAGGCAAATTCTAGTTGTTGTTGTTTGATCAACACTCATTGATAAGATTTAAATGCACTAAACAATAATTAAAAATAGTACATATACTATGCGGCCTTATATGCATTTTAGATTTGTTTAAAGTCAAAATGGTCTAAAAGCCCAAAGGTAAAACACTTTAAAACATATGATAAACTCGTACATAGAAATGCATAAACGATGTCGACGTCGCCTTTGCTGTCAACTGAGGCGTTACGAAGTTCAAGCGGGAATGGCTTAACGGGAAAAGGTGCGGTTAGTTGGCATATTTATGTATGTAAACGTAAAACAACACACAAATGCAATTAGGTGTGTGCAAACTAACGAAATAGATCAGTTTTGATAAACCATTAATGAAATACCCTTTCGAAAAACTAAACGAATCAATAATAATGCATTACGAATTAACCCCTCCTCCAGGAAAAAATGCATCGAAGCGGATGAGACTAAGCAAAACGATGCAATGATGCGGGCAAAAAGGTAACAACTATTTAAACGGTGGGGTGTGGGGAGAGTTTCGAGTTGTGCGTGAGCGCCACAATGCACAAATGCAAAACCAGTTACAAGAACAACAACAAGAAGAGAGAAACAAAATGTAACTAACGGCATTCAAAAGGCAAAAGTGGCGCGTGTAAAAACAACAGCAGTGAAAGAAGCGGAAACGTTGTCGCTAGCAGAGATGCGCAGAGATCCGTGTATGCACATACACACACACACACGCACGTGTGTTAAAGTGTGGTGACTTTGGTTAACGGTTATGGTGCACATCCCTAGATCGTTAAAGACGACGACGACAACAACAACAACAACGACGCAGCAGCTGCTTTCGCAGCATCGACACTGTTACGCATTAATTATGGGAATTTCTGATTATTCGGGCAGAGCACATGTGGCGTGTATGCGTGTGGGTGTGAGGCGCATGTCAAACAGCAACCACCACGAAAATAAAGAACTTAAATCACGAAAACAGAATGCGCTGCAGCATCATAAGCAACAAAAACGACGCAAGCGAATGCTGTTGTTGCCGTTGTTGCTGTCTGCGCAGCATTGACATTGGCTCTACTGTGCTTCTACTCTTGAGTTTTATCTGCTTCTCTCCAACATCTTCTCAGTGCTATTGTTTTTGTTGTTGTTGCTGCTGCTGGTCTTGGTTTGGTGACTTGACGAACCGGTTGTGCCGGCATTTCTCACAAAACACAAAAAAAAAAACACAGGCACACACACACACACACATAAACCGTGATGAGCACAAATACAGAGACACTTCTCGACTACGGCTTGAAAGTGCGCTCTTTACTTTGAACCGAATGTACTCGCTCCATATTTGTAGATGTTGGTGTTTCTTGCATTCCAAACACACACACAAAGACACAGACACAAAGGCACCTGAAAGCCCAGCTTAAACACTTTTTGGGTTTACCTTTATATATTTGTAGTTGTATTTGTTGTTACTCCCACTCTTTCGTTGTTACAACAAGAAAATAAGATATCAGCAATCACTTAGCAACATTTATTTAACATTTCATTCATACACAACGCACTTTGAATACACGCTAAAACTTTGCTTTTATTGTTGCGTTGTTGAATTTTCGCACACTTTGTTAGAGCCGCTTAGTCGCATTTAGCTTTGCCACAGCCACAAAGTGTCAGCTTCGACTTTCATTCTAAGCCAACAAAAAAAAATAAAATAAAAAACAACACAACTATTAAACATGCGTTTAGTTTTTGTATTTAAAAAAGGGAAAAGAAAACAGTTGCAGTTTTACGCGCACAACTAACTGAACAACAATAACAACAACGTCCGTCAACTACGCAGCACACGTCGCGCAACGTTGCTTTCTCAATGATTACTAAAGAGAAATGTAGAACAAAATGAACGCCGCAATTACCGTTCTATGTATCGTGTTGCGTATTCGAATGCACCAACGCGCTCTCGTAGCCTGCCGATAAGGTGGACAGGTGCGCTCTTTTCGTTTACAATAACAAAACATTTATGCCAAAATTCAGTATATTCAATTACATAAAATGTCACAGTTATAAGCATTAATAAAAAATTTAAATTTCGAATTAATTATTTGTTATTGCAAGCGCGCCGCTTAGTCAGTACACCAACCACCGCACAAACGTAAGCGCAGCAAAGAGCAACGTAAACGCAAAGTGAGCACTGCTATCGATGGCAAAACAGTTTGCGCGCGTCGATAAATGCCGTAGATATCTCACCGTTTTATTTTCAAATCACAGCTGAAAAAATTTTGAAAAAAAGGTTTTTTTACAATTCGACCGTCATTTTATTTTTAATTTTTATAATAAAAATTAAATTTAATACAAAAATTAGCAAAAAATAATCAAAAACACACGCATTTATATAAGTACAGTTAATAAATTAAACAATAGCGAGTTGTGTTTAAATAATAGGTAGAGACAGTGGGTAACAAGCTATTTAGATACACTACACTACCCAATGTTTATTTCGAGAATACACCAAAAGAAGTCAATCTGCGCTTCTAACGGTGTAGTATAGAAATAAATGCATATTATTAATTCTTTCTTGTTTGGTTTTTTCATGTTTTTTTTTTTTTTTTTTTTAGTATGTACACAAAGATTTTTACGATTACAAAGAGAACAAAATAGTTTAGCATTAACACATTTTGGCGCTGCATATTTCAATTGGCAAACTTTGAGTTTGGCAAACAAATTTACAAAAAAAAACTTTCAAATAATATGTGTTAATAGTATGTGGGATAAGGGTTGGGTAGCTAGAAAAATGACGAAAAAAAAACGTTTAAGTAGCACCTATTATTTGATATAGATATATTTATTTTATATATGTATGCTACTTCTGGCTGCTGGCGCCAGTGGGCGTGGCAGTATGACACAACTCTCGAAGCTTCTCTGCGGGCAGCATTATTTTCATGTTTAAAATTAAAACTCATTGTTTTTTTTTCTTTTCTGTTCTCGTTTTTCAATATTAGCTAAGAAAAAACCACTTAAAACAGTCACTCAAAAAAGTACATTCACACTCTCACATACATTTTCATACGCGCACTCACACAATCACACTTACTTAACATATATGTTTGTATATGTATAGGTTTATCTTTAGTACATATTAATATAGCACTTGTAACTCCTCGTTTTAATTTGCAAGTTTCATTCATAAAAAAAATTAGTTAATTATAAAATAATTAAAAACAAAAGAAAAAAATAATTAAAACCCTTTTTGCAGTTGAAAGTTCTTAATTTCGTGACTAGGCAAGTTTTACGTGTTTTTTTTTAAGTGTATAAAAAAAATCATCGCAACATCGCACTTAAATTTCCTTTTGTTTTGTGTATACATTCAGATATTGTTGCTGTTGTTCGTCGTAAGCGAGCGTTTTAAAAACGCAAGCGTGGTTTGAAACTTGGCTAAAAGCGCGTTCGTTGTTTAGTAATTATTTATGTTTTTGTTTTTAGAACCGTTGCTTGTTTTTCTCTTGATTTTAGTACGTTGTTTTAGTGCGATGTTAATTGTTCGTAGTATGTTTTGTTAATTTCTCCATTTCTGTTGGTTTCTTTACAGATGCTCATCGCCATGGTAGCCGTTGCGCAACGGTTGTCGCTCCTGCGAATGATCCGCTGGCCTATTACGTTTAAAGAAGCCGCACTGCAAAGCAGAAAATAAGATGTATTACGTTTGGTTTGTGCCTTAGCTCATGCGAGCGTTCGAAACGGTTACGGTTAAACAAACTCACCTTATAGAGTAAAAGTACAAGCAGCAGGAAAATGAGAGCACCAGCACAGGCAGCCAGGACAACAACCCACAGTGGCACCACATCGGGCACCTGCAGTGGCTCCGGTTGCGCCTTGTAGAAGATCTCATGCGTCTTCACAATCTGCTCCGAGGGCTGGCCAATGAATGGCAACAGTGTCACATTTGCCACAGCCAGCGTGGACACATTCAGTGGCACAGTGGGTGCCAGTTTCTCCATGGTGGTGGCCACCATGCGTGCACGTATCGCCACGAAAGCAGCATCGGCATCCTCATAGCCCAGATTCTGGACATAGCAGCGCAGACGGCGACATTGCACGCCCAAGCACGGTGAGATGCCATTGGCCAATCTCATCTCAATTGTGGTTGGCTGATCGCGTTTGAAGCGTCGCTGCGTGGAGCTTGAGCTGGAGCTGCTCCACTGCCGTTGGCCAGGCATCTGAGATTGTGATTGAGTTTGTGCCTGCATCTTTTGCTGTTGAGCATCCTCGTCATAGAAGTCCTCGTTCTCACGTCCATAATAGGGTTTACCGCCCGAACTGTATACTACATGATGTTGCACATGGCCTGGTTGTCCATATTGCACTTGACTCTGGTGCAGATCATTGTCCACATTGCCACGATTCAAGGTGCCCAGATCCAAGGTGCCCGCATGGAAGTTTCCACTGCGTCCGCCATACATGGACTTGTCATTCAATCCACCGCCGCCGCCACCAGCCAAATAGAGCTGTTGTTGTTGTTGTTGTTGGTTGGGTCGCATTTGGAAGCTGGAACTGGAGCTGGAGACCACTTGAGGATTGGCCATCTGGATGTGTCCATGTGTGCTATGGCTGGGCACCGACATGCCCGCCATCAGGAGCTGCGAACTGCGATTGCTCGACTGCTGATTGATGTTGGCCAATTCCTGTTCGGCATCAGCTTGATTGGCACGATCCAAGTGCACATAGGAGGCATCGCCAGTGGCATCCTGTGCATCCTCACGCTCCAGTAGCTCCTTCTGCTTGGGCGTCAAGCTGCGTTGATTGTCATTGCCGACGGTGACGCCAATCGTGCCGCCCGTTTGTGTGCCATGCGAGATCTCCAAATGACCGCCACCCTCAGCTCCTGCACCTGCATCGTGTCCACCTTCCTGCTGGACAGAGTTACTAATGGCGCCCTGAGCATGCAAATAGGATTTCTTCCTTTGCTTCTCATTCAACTTGAGTCCCAGTTCATTGACCTCGATTAATTCACAACGGATTTTGCCACCCGTTTCGGGCTGATTGAGGACATACATCAGGGGTTCACCGGCCTCGGTTTGGTATGGATAATAGATGTCAACGATGGCGCCCTCAATGAACGAGCTGAGATTATTGCGCAGCTCATAGATGTGCACCACCTGGGGTCCGATCTCCTCCTCGGTGGTGGCATTTCCGGGTGCCTTGTAATCGGCTGCCTTGTACACCTGATAGTCGGGCAGGGAGGTGCCCTTAATGGTTAGATCTGTTTCGACCCAGACGCCAATGCTCTTGCTGCCAATGTTATCAAATTTGGAATTTTTGCGTTCGGGATTTGTGGAATTCGCCTCCCAATAGAAATCATAGCTGGACGACTTTGTGTGCTTTGAAGCGGGCACAAAGCTAACAGCAAAGTGTGTCTGCAAAAGGGATGAAAGGGTTAGGAAAGGACAAATATGGAAAAGGATCGGACTTACCATATTGCCACCCTTGAGGGGATTGCCAATGTCACATTTGAGGGTGTAATTGTTGCTGCCATCGGGTGCCGAACAGGTGATGGGCATATCAATTTTCTCGCCCAGCTGCTGCAGCTTGGTAAACTGCAAATCCTTTGGCGTTGTCATATAGAAGGCAGCCTCAAAAGCATCCTCGTTGTTGTTCTTGATGAGCACCTCAATGGTCAACGGTTCGCCCGACACAAACAGATACTTCTCAACGGCGCTAAAAGATAAAGGAAACAATTAAATACAGAACGACTGGAAAATTCATAGTTATACTCATATCTGTTAAATAATGATTATTAATTGTAGTCATTATTAATTAGATTAGTTTTGCTTAAAAGTTGAACTAATGATTAAATTACGATTATTTTCGGTTTCACACAATTATTCAATGATTACGATTAAAAATAATCAAAAATAATGAATAATTACCATAAATTATTGAAAATTGAAATTAATGGAAAATAATCATTTTAATATTTTCTATTAATTTCCATTATTTTCCATTATTTTCAATTATTTTCCATTACTTCAAAATAGTTTCAAATAGTCGAAATAATGGAAAATAATGGAATTAAATTAATTAAAAATAGTCAAAAATAATGGAAAACTAACATAAATTATTGAAAATAATTGAAAGTAATGGAAAATAATGAAAATTAATGGAAAATATTAAAACGATTATTTTCCATTATTTTCCATTATTTTCAATTATTTTCAATTATTTTCAATTATTTTCAATAATTTATGGTAATTTTCCATTATTTTTGATTATTTTTAATCGTAATCATTAAATAATCATAAATTTTTCACCAGCCAACTAAATAATCACTACGACTATTTTCCAAAAATAATTTAATTGATTAATAATTCTAATGGCAACTTAACAGGTATAACCTATACTCACGTAACGGTCAAGGCCAGATCCGGTTCACAGATGTTGTCCGGTCCGCAGTTCTTCTGAATGTTGATCGCATCACGGAGAATGATCTCGCGATTCTGATCGATAACCGGTTCAAGGGCTTCGCGACGTCGTCGTACCAAGGACTCGAGTGGACGACTGCTACGCAGATTGTAGCGTGCCTCCACTTCCAGTGGCGTCAGCTTATCCTGCACCCCATCCATTAGGTAGACCGTCTCGTTCAAGCAATACCGCTGGCCATAGTTCAAGCGTATGGTCTGATTGCGTATATTCTTGCCTTCGTCGTGCAGGAAGAACATGCGAGGATTGCGCGTCTTCTTGGCGTCCAGCAGCCAGGAGACCTCAAAGTCCAATTGATTGGGCAGATAGCGACCGGTGTAGCTCCAACAGGTGCTCAATGGCATGCAAGGCACCAGCTTGTGATCCCGCTGCAGTTGACATGTGCGATCCTCCAAGCTTATCAGTTTTGTGGTGCTGGAGAAGACCGTCTCGGCGTTGACAGCGGCAACGGGACGCGACTTAAAGATGTACACTTGGTCGGAGGCATAGGCACCAACAGCCAAATCCGGGTATGTATTGCCATCCATGTCAACGCCACCGGAGAGAGCAAAGCCAAAGGTGCGCGGATATGGAGCTGCTTCAACCAGTTGCTCAGCTTTGATGGTCTGTGATGGTTTGGCCAGCGGACCCAAGGCGGAGCCATGGAAGATGTAGACAACGCCACGACCCTCTGGTCCATCATAGGGTGCACCCACTGCAAAGTCACCATAGCCATCGCCATTCACATCACCCAAGGTGGTCAGCGATAGACCAAAGCGACCCTTCGTATGGAAACCGTCACGTATGTGCTCCTTGGTCCAACGTTCCGACTGCAGGAGGAGACATAATGTCAGTAGGAATGTAAGGGGAAGTACCCAAAAAAAGAAGACTTACAGGTGTTGTTCCGCCTTGGAGCAAGACATAGACACGTCCCACATCGTACTTGCCCTCAACATTGCCAGGTTCCGTGTACATGGGTGCACCAATGATCAGATCATCGAGACCATCGCCATCCACATCACTGGTGGCCAAAGCATAGCCAAAGTATTCACCAATCTGGCGACCCGTTATATTGAATATGTTCGCCATATTCCAGCGATTGACAACAATCTTGCCGGTGAGATTGGCGCCACGTGGCATACCGATGGCAACATCCTCGCTGCGATCGGCATCGAAATCACCGGTGATCATCGAGTAACCCAAATAGGAATCATCATTGGCCGATGTGCTTTCTGCCGTGGAGAACACTTGATTCTCTGGCTTCGTCACATCCTGCGATATCGCTTGACCTGTGAATATTTGTTTTTTTTTGGTTAAATGGGTGAGTGCGGTTCGGTTCCAATTAAGAGGATCGCTTTGCAGATCGGTTGTTTTTTTTGTTTTTGGTGAGATGTGAGATTTGTTTAGCTATGATTATAGAGCAACATGCCGGATGACAACAATAACAACAAAACAACAACAACAACAAAATAATAAGATAAATAACAAACAAACAAACAACAAGACAAACAATTAAAGAAAATGTTTCTAGTTCTACTGTAACTAAAAGATTACTTCTACAGTATGAACTACAGCTAGATAGAGATAGACAGATTTAAGATAGATAAGTTAAGACTTGGTTCCAGGTGAAGAATCATGCTTGAGCCGAATGCATTTTTGGTTGACATTGCCTCAACCCATAGGAACTACGACTAAAGGTTAGTAAGAATACCCAAAACCCAAATCAAAGTTCAAAAAACAAATAATAATAATTTACTTAACTTAATGCTTAGTGTAATGTATGTATGTGAACGGTTAAAGCAAGAGGTCCTTGAGGTCCATGATCTTTTGAAGGAAAAGAAAAACGTCAAAAATCAAATATTTTACTTCACGAACTAACGTGTTTGACTCCAAACTGTAGCCAATTCGTCAGTACAGTAATTAAACAATTAAACAATCTGGCGTGTTAAGTTGGCTGCGCACAACATTTTGCATTGTCATGCATAAGTGCAGTAGGTAACTCTTGCTTTAACCGTGCTCATAAATAAATTATAATATAAGTATGTGTGTATGATTTTTGCTACCTATATAGTAGTAGCATTTTCATATTTTCACTAGGCACTAAGTAATGTGGTGTGTGTATGGAGCATTGCTTAGTGTTGACAATAACCAATGCTGCAGTAGTTTTTTTTTATTTTATTTTTTTGTGCTCCTGGGGCGTGACGAGGCATTTTGGGAACGCTTTTTGTGTAACGTTTGTGCGGTTTTGTACGTTTCCCGCGTTGCACTCGTTGTTAGCGAAGCGTTCGATGAGAGGAGGGAGTTTGAACGGGTGTGAGCGATTTTTTTTTTTTTTTTTTTTTTTTAGCGATCGCTGTCAAATCGTTGGCCAGGAACCAAAGCTGTGAGTAACGGCAACTTTCCGACCCCGACTTGACAGCCTTAACGCACGGTTGATGAGTATGTAATGTATGTATGTAAGAGGGGGCGGGATGGGCGGAGGTTGTCGGTATGGATAAAGCAATGTATTTTTTTTATTTTTGTTTTTTAGTTTTTGCGCCATTTCTTAATATTTTGATAATATTTGTACAGTTTGTAATTTTTTGCGGTGTGAGAAGCGTATTTGCGTATTATTATTATTACCTCCAGTGCCGAAGGGCTGATAATAAGGCGGCTTAAATGGAAACTCGGCATCGGGCGGTATTGAGTGGGTTTGTCCTTTTTTTTTTGATTATTTTTTGTATATGGATTTAAATAGCAAAAGTATTTGGTATCAAGTTTAAAGGTTTGATGTGTATTTTATGTTCGGTTTTTTTTTTTTTTTTTTTTTTTGTGGTTGTGGTTGGAGTGGAACAACAGACACAGGTCATGGCGTTCGGTACAGAATGCATAGATGGTAATTTTTTTTGTTTTATTTTTATATTTTACGGTACAAAATTGCATGCATTTCGCGCCGAGTCAGTGTGTGTGAATAGGATCAAAAAGAAACAGAGAAAGAGAGAGAGAGAGATAATAAAAAGAGAATACATAATACATATTAATCAAAATGAGACAAAAAAAAAACAACGAAAGTTCGACTATGACTCGATAAACGGTATAGGTATAGTGGCAAAAAGGTACAGTTATCGTTAAAGCTATAGCTATAGTTAAAATTACGATAACAATCACGATTACGATTACGTTTACGATTAAAGAAATGCAAATAATATTTATAGGTATAGATTGTATATATATATATAGAATATGCAGCTAAGTAAAAAATCGGTTTCGGTTAAATTACGATACATTACAATAATCAATTATCGATAATTCAACGGACTACATGATAAACTTAACATGTGGTTAGTTATCTGCAGCCATTTTGCTGTCGAGTTGTAGATGGTATAGAGTTAGCTGAATGTTGGGTTTTGGTTTTAAATTTTGGTTTTGGTTTTTGGGTTTTCTTTTTTGTACTAAAAGCGACAACACTAAACGACAATGAATCCAATTGTGTACGAATTTTGGATAGTAACAACAACAACAAGAACAACTCGACAACACTAAAACACAATGATCTTAATTACTTAAATAACTATGTATAACTGTAATCGGAGCTTATTTATCTAAAGCTTATACAAATAAAAATAATGGATAGCTATCGTGTATCGACAGTTTTCTAATCTATGCCCAAATCGTTAAACCTTTTATCTTTCCTCTTTATGTCTACGCTTGCATTCTGAGTTCGAAAATTCTAGATGTTAGAACTATTATCGATAAAACTTTGATACGTCTAACCTGTGGGTTAAGATTTAAACTATATGATTATTATTTGTTTATCATGTTGAGGTTAGGGACGATCCAAATTCTAAAGATGCTCAAAAATTCAACACAACTGAAACAAAAAAGTTCAAGAGTTTTCGTATGCAATTTTTAAGAGGGGGGAAAAAACCGTAAAGTGTGAATAGGTTGGGACAAAGAACTAAGGCAAAATCAAAGGCAACATTTTGCAACTAATTTAAAGTAGGGATAGTATTACATCATTACAAATAGGATAAAAACCAAAAAACTACATTGTGTTTGTGTTGGGTACGTGTTTGGGTTTTGGGCTCACATTGGCTGGGTATTAAATACTTAAAGGTCTAACTATTAACTAAATACAATGGATAAGAGTAGCTGTTGTCTTTAAAGGTAGAAACGAGTATAACAAAAATTTCAAAAAATACATACAGTATACAAAATAGAACTTGTCTTTAAAAATATAAAATGTATTTTTATACTCTGATACCAAAGGTTTTTGTCAGAAAAAATGTTAAATGTTGACCCCAAGGAGCAAATCCATAACAAGTCGAGGTACAAATCGATAAAACACATGCATATTCCACATTTTAGCAGCTGGAGTCACCAAGTATCAAGCTAGCTGGTGCATTCCCCAAAAATCTGTATTTCAATTTTTGGGTGCCACACCCACGTCTTTCGCCCCCAGCCTCCATTCAATTATAAACATAAATGCCTAAATCTTCTACAGTTTTTTTACTAAAGCCATCAAATTTGGGAGAAAGGTAGATGTTGACATCCGCCAAAGATCTGTAATCTGCTAGCATCCCTAACCCATATTTTTACACTGGTATCAGAGTATAACGCAGTCGATTGCATCCGACTGCAACGTTTTTACTTGTTTTGTTTTTTTTTTTTTTGCATTTATTTATATAGATTTATTTCCTTGTTTCAATACTAAATGTAAACGGTAAATGGTTACAAAAGTAAATACAAAAAAACGTGCTCTTACCTTGCCAATACCAGCTGCCAGGTGCACCAATGAATAAACGCGATCCATTCTGCAAATGCGAATAAACTTTAGTTTGTACATACTACATATGTATGCAAATATTATGCCACGATTGCAACAAGGTGTCAACTAAACGTGCTCTCGCCAAATTCAAACCGAAAAAAAAGCAAAATGTTCATATTTTTTTATAAGCAAGACCAAGCCCCAAAAACTTTAAATCCAAGCCCACAGAAAAAAGGTAAATAAGGCCTATCCCTGGCATGCATATAATAACTCAATGCAAACAACAAATTGGAATGTAAAAGGCAACTGATAAATACTCTATCTTTTGTTGTGAAACGTATAAGTTGACTTCTGTTTTTTTTTTTTTTAAATGAAATGGTTTCTTCATTCCGTTATCATTTTATCAAGAAGTTTAGAAATGTTTAAACTTTTTTTTACCATTTTTCAAAAGCTTTCCAAAAAATTCATAGACTTGAGGATTCTCCAAAAACTTAGAAATTATGTAATATCCAAATATATTTGAGAAACAATTTGCAAAGCTAAATTTTTCAATTTTTTTTTGACTTGCGAAAATTTTTTGGCTTCAAACATTAAATAAGTGTTTTTTCTCTCGTTCTTAAACCTTCCAAAAATCACATTGCCCTTTACTTTGATGACAAACACATGACAATAGCTAATATGCCCTGTTAAATGATACTTACACTGTTGATAGCCGCACTGAAGCCAGCCTGACACGAGCCCTGTCGATGATAGCCCCAGTTGTCTGCAAGAAATCAAAAAAAAAAAAAAAAAAAGATACATTATAAATCGTATTTCTATAGCTAAATACTTATTATGCCTATATGTATTGTGATTTTATGATAAAATGTTGCTGATGCTGCTGCAGTTGGGAGCAGGGGGAGGGGAGAGGTGGCAATAAATTGCGAAATAATTACCAAAGCAATGCAATAAATTGCGCCAGTGATTTGTCAGGCGATGGAGCAAACAGGCAAAAACAATTCAAACAGTCAACAACAACAACAACAACAGCAACATAAAAGGATTAGAGCGCAGCTCGCGCCTTCAGGGCAACAGCAGCAGCAAAAAATACAAACTAAGAGCTGAGGCAACTGCCATCGAATGGACATTGAAATGAAAATCAACAATAAACTACAGCGGCAAGATCGCCAAACAAAAGCCTGCAGACGACAGGCCCAAGCCAAAGGCCAGCAGCAGCAACAGCAGCAACAACAACAACAACAACAATCAAAAGCACAACAAGAAGAAAATCCAAACAGTTGACCACAAGCTCCACATCCTTTTAGTTGCCCCATTCTTTGTTTGTGTGCTTATTGTCCGATCCAACTGTCTGCAAAAATGTTTGCTACCAAATACAAAAAAAAAAAATCACGCAATGCTTGCGGCAACAACAACAGCAGCAACAGCAGCAGCAGCAGCGGCAACAGCAACAGCAACTTGTTTTTTGCAGCTGAGCACAAAATCAACAGCCAGATCGTGCGTTTGATCAAATTAAACGATAACAATTTGTCTCCGAAGTGTTTCAATTTGAACGTTCAGCGAGAACAACAACAACAACAGCAAAAGCAGCAACATGTTGCTGGCGTGTTGGCCACAACGCAGCAAACCTTCTCGCATAAGTCAACTTTTAAGGCACACCGTTGACACAAACACACAAACACACACACACACATACACACTCACTAAGACAACAACATGAGCCATGGGCATTGTGCGTCGTTGTTGTTGTTGTGCAGTTGTAGTAATTCCCATAATAAAATCGCCCCCGTCTTGAATTACAATTAGTCTGTGAGCGCTCGCAAGGGCAAAAGAAGTCGTATCAAACTCCGAGTTGGACTCCAGGCTCGGACATGGGGGCTTCGGTTTTTTTTTTTTTTGCCTTTTGGCTCGCACTTGGACACACCAAAATCAACCAGCTCTCAACCGATTGTCGCTCTCTTGGGCCACTGATCTCCCCCCCCGCCCCCCTTTTTCCTCTGCTCATTTATTCAGTTGTTGTTGAGGTTTTTTTTGTATTCGTCTTAACTATTAGTTTGGTATTTTGTGCGTTAAGTTGGTATTTATTGCTTTCAGTGATGTCGGAATGTGCTGGGCCAACTGTCATGTGATGAGTAGCTGCTGCCGCTGTTGCTAATCATTTCACAACAACAACAACAACATTGATAACGCAACAACAACAGCAATGGGATTCTGGCAGCGCCGGGCAATGCGTTTAGAATTATTAAATTGCCCTTGGCCCCTTCGATCAGTGGCAACAATTAAGCAATCGTATCGATACGCACACAAAACACTTACTTTTTCCCCATCCCATCATTTTCAATATCGAATCTTTTAAGGCAAGTTTTGAAGAGCATAGGCTTTAGGTGTTTAACATTAGGAAATATTTTGAGCCATATTTTTTCTCACTTTTTTTTTTGTGTTTTGGGCCTAAAAATGCGAACTTATTAAGGTATGTTCCTAAGGATTTTAATGGTTATTCCTAACCATCGGTTAAACAAGACAGGAACTTTTGAATCATAGAACGAAACATATAAAAAACTTTTATCTAGGAACTTAAGTCTTTACAACTGATATAATTAAACGAGAGACATTCATTCTTCACATGAATGAAAAATAGGTTTTCCTTTTATACATATGTAATCATCATTAATAGCCAAAACTTAAAAGTTGGATCTTGACAAATTGAATCGAAAGATTAAAACTACACATGTATGTTTCAATACACACATACTAGATGCTGCGTCTACACACACATAGATAAAAACGTACTTTTATATCGTCTACTCAAAATATATATGTATATACTATATATTCGTATATGTTTGTTCTGCATCTGTTGGCGATGGCTAAAAATAAGCTCGTGGCCGTGCCACATGTGTCTACATGTCCAGCTATATATGTGGGGGCATACGTATGCTTTATATATGTATAGTGTATATATATATATACCTTAACATACATATAGATGCTATGACTAAGCAAACAAATTGGCAGGCAGTTCCGAATTTACCCACAAAATAAGACCAACAACAAATACTATCAAGCCTAATGCAGTTCAGAATTCTTTTTGGTCTATTTTGCTTTGAGCATTGCATATAAAATATTTTGTAGCCACTTTTGGGACATAAAAACTACACTAATAGACATGTTTTAGGTTTTTCCTTTTTTTTTTGGGAATACATATTTGTTTCGTTGAGAGGCTATAAATCTTTTAGTCAGTCGAGTCGAATATGGGGAGAAAAAAGTGCAAGAACTTGGTGATGATGTTCGGAATTTGTCCATAAGATATTACATTAAAAACTTTAAAAGGAGCCACAAAATTGTAATGGCCGTCATTTAAGGTAGCTTAACATATCTTTTATTCATAAAAATTGTTGGAATAAATAGTTTTTTTTTCTTTATTATGCCATTGAATGTTTTGGGAAACTTGGTTTCAATTAGATTTTCGTTCTGTGTTCTATGAAATTTGATTTGTTTTTGGTAAATGATCATTTTTTAAGATTTTCAAATGTGAAAAAAGAGTTTTTAGTTGAACTTTTTTATTTAATTTTGTTTGCCCAGATTTTTCATGATTTTACATCATTTTTTTGTGAAATTTTCATTCATTTCAATCAAATCCAGGGAATATCTTTAAGAATTGAAAAAAAAAAGTGAAATGTTTGCCTTAATGGTCATCTGACACCTATGCTTTGTTCTTGCCTTGGCTTTTTGTATTATTCACATTCAGGGACCGTCTTGATGCATTTTTTTCATTTTTGTTGTCCTTCTTGTTGCTTGTTGGTAAGTTTTTTTTGCGTTTAAAGGGATTCCCTTCTTTGAGCGGAGCAGAGATCAAATTACTTATAAAAGTGCAAATCACATGCAGTTGCTGGGGATTTTCGACTGTCAGTGGAATGGTAATGGCAAGGTGATTGGGAAGAGGGTGGGAAGGCGGGCGGGGTGGTCTAATTCTGTGGCGACCCACTTACTTGTACGACAAGGTGATATCTCATGGAACTGCTTGAAGTTGTGCGAGGTGAAGCAGGTGCCGACCGGATCATAGCGCAGCGCCCTCGATGGCGTCATCGTATGGAAGACATAGCGTGGTGCGCAGGCCTGCAAAAGACAGAAAGAGAGAGAGAATGAACATGAGAATTATTTAGCTTTTTAGAGGCTACAGCAACAACAACAAATGCCACGTTGTAAAGTTGTGAAAATGCGAAACAATGGCAGCATCAAACAGATCATGAAATGCTGCACACCAAAAATGGCCAAGGCGAATTACGACAAGAGACAAGACGAGACGAGTCGACGCGGGAACGGAACGGTTCAGTGGTTCAGAGTGGTACACAGAAACAAATAAATAAAGTTACATTGTAATTAAATTTAACCGTTTTTAAACGTTTTTAGGCATGTTGAGTATATAAATGTTACAAAAAAAAATTTCAAAACCTCGAAAAAAATTATTTTGTTGATAAACTATTTTCATTTTATAAAAAATTTTTTGTTACTTTGTATGCATTTTTTACCTATGACTTCTTACTGACTTTAAGCCTATAATACTTTAAATATTAAAAAAAAAATCATTTTTAAGATTTTTCCATATCAATTAAATAATTTTTTTTCTTTTTTTACCATTATTTTATACTTTTTTTCATAAAGCTTTAAAGGTGCGTTTAAAAAAAATTAAAAATAATTTTTTTTGTACATTTTTGTTTGAACTTTTTATCATTAACAGTTCATTTAACTTCTCTTAAAAACCATAATACTAAAATTTTAGCCCTTCATGTTTTTTTACAAAACCAACAAAATACTTTAAATAAAATAAATCATTTAAATTTAAATAAAATAACATTTTAGCGCACATTGATTTACTTCTCTTTGTGTATGATATGGCATATGGTATGGTTATAATATGGTATGGTACGTTGCGACCCTGGAGCTGCGTCTCCATCTCCAATGGCCTGACTGTCTGTCTGTTTGTTTGTTTGTTTGTTTGTGTGCACATTCATATATGTTTGTATTTGTATGTATATAGTTTTATAATGTATAAATGGCTGGCAGTTGGACATAAAACACGCACGCTGCCGGCGCTGCTCAACAGACAACAGGCAATACTACTTGGGCCTATGGCCCATGCCAAATATGGCTGGCATGCAGTTGGCCCGGCCCGTTGCAGCCCGTCCCGGCTTGGATCGGATCGGATCGGACTGGCATTGTTTGATGCTTGCTCTGTGGCACATATGCCTGCAATTACTTTTACAAATTTATACATATTGTGCCTTTTATGGCATTGCCAGTGGCAGCAGGATCGCAAAAGCCAGCAGCTCTATTGACTTGCTTCTCGCTCCTCCCCCTCCACCACCTCCTCCTCCTCCTACACGCCACTTCATCCATGCTCCACTCAATGCCACTTTTATTCCACACACAAACACACATACACACCTCTCCCTCCTGTCTTTGACATAAACTCCAAAATGACGCGCAATCGCCAAAAATGCATGCTGATCACATCATTGCAGCTCCAAGTCTGTTGCTCCTCTCCCAGACAGGCACGCCCAACTCATTCAAATATCCATTGAATCACAATATCTATGCGCTCTTCGCATTATGCAAGCGACGACGACTTGAAAATCACAGCCCCGCCACCACACAAACCACCTTCCGAAGAAACCAGGGACGCAAAGCACGTTTCGATCATATTTTCAAAGGGTTTATGTCTTTTATTGGATATTTTGATCGTTTCTTTTATGTTTTATATGTTACTGAATTGTAAGATTTATTTTTTTAAGATTATTGCAAATCTTTGGTTTTTAAGGGATTTAAATATGTGGGAAAATAATTTTTCGTAAATACATATAATCAAAATTATCAAAATTAAAATATTTTTCGATTATTCGCATTTCCAAAAATGTTTAAAATTAAGCTAAAAATTCACAAAATTGTGTTAAAGTCAAAAAAATTAATACTTTTTAAATTTTTATTTCAAATTAACTCAAAAACTAAGAAATTTACAGCATTGTAACTTTGAAATTGAAGTTTTCCTTTGAGAATTCATAATTTTTCGATTTTGTTGCAACCCTGTCACAATAAAATCTGCATAGTTGCATTCATAACGCTCTTTGGAGCCGCCTCAGGTGCACTCAAAGCGAGCATAAAAATCAAAATAAAGACAATCAGCTTTTGCCAAAAGGCCTTTTGCTTTTCTGCCCAGTTTTACATTCACATTCAGATCCAGATCCAGGTCCAGTTCCAGGTCCCAGGCCATTGAACAATTCAATTGAATTCATAATGTGCAACAACAACAACAACAACAGCAACAGCATCGTCGCAGCAACATTGCAACTTCTTATGGCCCCCAACTTGACCAGGGCCCACCGCGTGCGATCAATAAGTTAATAGCATTTTCCTATTAAAAACTTTATTATCAGAGTCGCAAACGGAAAACCATGAGAGAAAGAGAGTTGTTGTTGTTGCTGTTGTGTGCTTCGCGGTAAGATAGTTAGATATGCAAATGGCCTGAAGTTGAATTGAGGATCTGGCTGGTTGCTTTCGGCCCCACTAGCAAAAGACTTGGCTAAGAACGAACTTGTTGTGCAGATATTTTTATGCCTAATCTAAAGTTTAATTCAAGTTTAATAAGTTTTCTTATAAAATAATTAACTTATATGTATTTAAAAATTTTTTTTTGCCTTAACAAAAATAATTTTCTAGTCTCAAATGCAACTAAGCCACGTTTTAAGTGCTTAACGGCATATTTGAAATGGTTTTTTGCATATTATGTATTATTATTACTTTTTGTTGTTGTTGTCTGTGGCTGTTGCTGTTGTGTTTTTGTGGCTTGTTGCCCATGTTGGGCACCACAGAGTGGTGCATACCAAAATGCCAGCGATAAATTGTTGAGACATTAAACTGCACTTTCGCAGACGCGAAACGAGATGAAGAACGTTGTTCGTTGCTTGCCACACACACACACACACACACACACACACATACTCGCTGTACTCGCAGTACAAGCAAGCACCAAAAAGTCAAAAGTCAACACGTTTGACATGGTCGACATGCAGACGTTATCATTGCGAATGCAAAATTTTTTTTGGTTTTGCAAGGATCGCAAATCGAAGACCTCGCTGCATGGCCCTGTGTGTGCCGGGTTGCCTGGTTCTTTAGCTCTTTAGCTGTTTGGCTGTTTGGCCTGGCCATATTTGAGTTCAATAGCGCTGGCAATTTCACAGATCGTGTCGATGATCATGTCGCAATCGCAACAACAAACAAAAATGAAACGAGACCGCACGACATGCGGCACATGCCTCCAAAAACAACAACAACAACAACAGTACCCAAAAGTGCCCCAGGGCAAAAGCCAACAAAACCAAAACGTACCCAGGCACAATGTTGCACGTAGAACGTTGTACGATATGTACACCACGTACCACACCCCATCCACAATCGCCAATTGTCGATCGGTTCGTTCACAATGATGTCACCTTGCATCGCAATTTAGCTCAGATGCCTCCCATTCATCAATTCATCTAATACAAACTGTTAATTTTTCATGGTCATGCTTCTAACGGAGCGATATCAAATGAAATTGGCATTAATAAAATGTGCGAGGGTTGCTCGATTCACTTAAAATCTTTGTGCATGAAGAAATTCTTCGATTAACTAACTGAAGATTTGTAGTTCAACAATCATTATAATTTTTAAGGTTTGAATCATGCTTCATATTCATGATATCATATTTGGCCACATCGTGTATCATAACATATCATCGTGTATGATATTATCTTCTATGACAAAGTCTTTAAATATTTTGCAATCTTATCATATGATATCATTATTATATTGTTCATCATTAGTTTTACAATCTTTCACATCATTATTTCGGCTTATTGAAGTTTGACTTTAAACAGCGATATAAATTTTCGAATTTAAGCCACAATTGTTGCTGTTCGAGCCTTTTGGCGATGATGTAGTTCAAGTCCCGTTGCGCACTTGGTGCAAAAAACATAAATCGATGGCCTGTTAATGGGCATTTGAAGGCCAGGTCAACGCTGGGTGCGCGCATGGCGGAAGTGACCTGAACATGGACATGGACATGGACATGGCCAACAAACAACAGTAACTGTAACAATGGGCCATGTAGCCGGGGCCGGAGCCGGAGCCGGGGCCGAAGACGGGGCCATCAATGTTAACGGCTAACAACAAAGTATGCTTTGCCAAATCAAATGGCCCAAATCAAAGTTAATTGAGAACTAAAGTGAAAATCAAATGTTGCTTCAGTCGCCTCCTCCCTCTCCCTCTGTCTCTTTCCCCTGTTCTCACGTTCTGGCCAGTTGGTCGGGTGGGTGGCTGATACCTTAAGCTCTAGCTTTGGCTTTGGCCAACGACGCCAACGCAATTAACCAAAGTTGCGACTGCGGGCGCACCTTAAACAGAGCACACTCTACAATAGTTGGTAACACACTGTGTGTGTGTGTCTGCTTGTGGTTTACTTGACGCAATCCAAGAAACGGCTACGTTCATAGCGACCACAAAGATGGCAAGAACAACAACGACAACAATAATTACAATAAGAAAAAAACACAAAATCAAAACGCATTCAGAATTTTGCTACAACACTTGTTGTTGTTGCTGTGGTTGTTGTTGTTGCCAAGACCATATACAACAAATCAAAAGTAAAATATGAGAGCAAGTTTTTTTGTTACTTTGATCGACTAGAAGATGCTCTTATTATTTGGAAATTTTTCCCATTTGTTGTAGTTAAAGCAAAAAAAAAAAAATTATTTTTCGTATATTAAATATAATTATTTGATAAGATCATATTTTTTTTCTTTTGAAAACTAAACCCTTTAAATTTATATTGTATAATATAACTTTAATAATTTTATAATTTTTTATAATAATACTTTAATAATTTATATGCGTTAAATATTATTATTATTATTTATTTTCATGCATCTGGTTAACTTAAGATAACTTTAGTTAGGTTCATTTTCTGTCAATGCCGAATCAACATAAAAACATATCTTAAAACATTTTGAAAAAATTTCATAAAAGGCTTTATAATCTACTATGTTCCTTATCCTTATGTCTTGAATGTGAAGAACATTTTCATTTATCCCTTTTTCGCCCTAAAATCCAACAAACCCTAAAAGTCTTCCATACCCAATAAGATATTTGGAGTAAAAAAAGCTACAAACCAACAAAAGACATAAACAAAATACATATAAAAATAGATATACTATACACACATTAACACACACATATGTACGTGTAAGTATAACGGCATTGCACACCCACCGCAGCTGACATCAAAAAAATGAAACTTGCTTACGGCATTGTAGTAAAAAAAAAAACGAAGAAAAAAATGTCATTTTCGATTTGTGTCTTTTAAGCTGAAAGTTTCAGTTTCAGTTTTTGAGTTTGAGGTGTTTGACGCCCACCTGTTCTTTTGATGGCATCTCCTGGTCTGCTGTCCCAGTTGTCTATCTGAGTTGTCTGAGTTGACTGCGCTTGCACTTTCAATGTGCCCCTGGGTTGTGATGGTCATTTAACGAGCTATCGCGTTCTGCGATGATGCCATCAATGCGTATTAAAATCAAACACAATCACAAGAGAGAGAGGGAAAGGCAAAGTGAGTGTGTGTGTGCAGCAGGTGTTATGGTCAGTCAGTGGGTCAAAAAATGAGAGTATCTGGTATGCAGTCGAATAATGTATGTCATTAATCTTTGGTTTAACAACATGATAAAGATTTAACTATGTGGGTTGTGGCAACAAGATTTTATACTCTTCTAATAGAGGTCAGTGAAGAACTAGTGCTAGAGTGCATGAATTTCCCCATACCTCGTATGTACATATGTTTATTAAACTTTTCAGCAGTACTTACCACAACCAAATCGCTATCCCTGCCGGTGGCCACAGTTGCGCCCAACCATTGATATGACTTGCGATCGATAACTTGGCCCATTGTATTCCGATTGTTACCTGGGAAAGGGCAAAGGAAATAAAGAACGAATTAGCAATAGTTTAAATGTTATCTTATAATAGTTGACAGCTAGCAAAAAATACAAAAGAAACCAAATAAAATCGAGTGCTTCTTAATTTAAAAGCGACACACGAAAAAATTACCAAAATTAAAGACGAAGAAGAAGACGAACGAAACGACAACGGAAATGAAACATTTGCTGAAATTAATACAGATGTATTTTAAAGTGACGACGGCAAAGCCGAAGAAAATTGTAAGAAAACGAAAAAGAAACAAAAGCAAACTAATTAAGTTGCTCTAAACAAGGCACTTGGCAAATAACGACATAATGGCCACTTCCGTTTATGTTTGGCAATGATTTATTACGGTATATACATATTTAGGGGTCTGTGATGACACTGTGACAGGGATGTGTGTGCGAACATAGACGAAACAAAGAAGCGAGAAGAATTCTTATTATATGTAGGGTGCTGTGCATTATATTCCTAATATGATGATTGAAGTAGGTTTTTCTAATGATTGAATGAGGGTGAAACGAATTCTGTGATTTCATTGAAAGAAGCTACAAATGATGAAGTCAAAAGCATTATGATTGATGTGATTGATGCAAGAGAATGATTTATCAAGAATATGTCATATATGATAATCGATTGAAGTAGGTTTGTCTAATGATTGAAGGGCAATTGAATGAATCAAACCACTAATGATGAAGTCACAAGCAATGTTTAATATTATGACTGATGTGATTGAAGAAACCAAAAATTGATTTATTAAAAAGAATTCAGCGATTGAAGCTAAAATGAATGTAATTCATGTTTATAATATTGTTTATTTAAATCAAAATCCTAAATTGTTTGATTGAATTATGACAAAAATTTGATGAACAATAAATTATTTTGCATGATGCTTAAATTGCCAAAACGACTTCAGTCTGAATTCAGCTGAATTTTTTCTTGTTTTTTTCGCCTTGAGCTTTTTTGGTGCTTATCAATATTGAATTGAAGCTTCAATATTTTTTTGGTGATTTATGCGTTAAAAAAAATTTTTCATTAGATGAATGTATATATATTTAAATATTTACATTGGCCATGTGAATCATCATTTTGGCAAAATGAATCAGATAAAATTCGCATGAACGAATCGCGTTGACTAATTTCTAGTTGATCGGAATGATGGAATGATTGAACCAACCTGCTAGCTTTATAAAGCACCTGTTGACTCCTTTTATTTTGGGGTTAATTAGCAAGCATACGATACAAGAAGTTAAGACACGAGCATTGAAATATATATATATTTTTGTTGATAAAGGCTTGGCGCCATGACTTGAGTGTAGTATTACAGAGCTAAGCCCATAACACTTAGCCAGCACAATTTATGCATCTCAACCCATCAACACCAGTTGCCCTGCCTGCCCCGCTGCCTTTTAAGCTGAGCTGAGCACGCGTCAGCAATTTGATTATATTTTTTGAGGTGTTGCCAACAGTTGGAAGCAGCAGCAGCCGCAAAATCAAATTGCATATTTATGCCTGATATCTCAGATGGCCAGCAAATTGTCGACAGGTAACGCCTGCCGTATGCCACAAATATTTACGAGCATAAATGCACGACAAAAAAGGGAAAAACAACAAAGGAATACTACAGTCAAGTCTCAGTGAAAAGGAACAAATGTTGTGTATTTATTTTCTGTATATAAAAAGTATCTTTTCATGAATTTTTCCTTATTAAAATGTATATTTTTGTCAAATAAATCTTTATTTTTTATAATATTCTTTCTAATGTTCCTTTTATTTCTCTCATTCACATTCATCAATTCCTAATTCTGATCTACTTTTTTTTAACACTTTCATAAAGTTTGGAAGTTTAAACACAATAAGAAATACGACCCATAAAGCACTCAATTGATGGGTCTTGCAGTTCATTGAGTTGAAGTTTCTCTGTTTGATGAGAGGGCACGCCAATATGGGCTCAACACCATCAAGCCATGCCACACCACACCACACCATGCCACTCGGCAGACAGCACTCTCTACTTGAGAGTTGACTCCACTGCATTCATATTGCCATCATCGCGGCATTAACATTAACATCCACATCCACAACGTCATCGTCATCGTCGACAGGGCGAATAATTTGTTGTATTTTGCGCATCCGTTGGCTGGCAAAAGGATGAACGGGGGGCTATGCATGGTTGGGGTGGCTGGGGAGGACCTTGAGAATGGGCGAATGTTTATTTTAGAGGCCGCCTGTTTATCATTTCCGTTTGCGCTTAAGGAAGTGCCATGGGGCCCAAAAGAAATGGCAAAACCATCTAAAAATAATAAACATCAGCCGTGCGTAATTTTTATGCAGTTTCTGGCTTTTGCTTTTGCTTTTGCTGCTGTTGCTGCTGTTTTGCATTTTGCATACTAAAAACGTTGCGCATGCGTGTAAGCCATAAATAACTAATTGCATTTGGCGCTGTTGTCACTGGCGCCTGGAGACTGATAGACCCAAAGCAACAACAGTGAATCGGAGCGGAGACTGGGCAACTGGGCGACACTGACAGATAGATGAGACTAGAGTGAGACTGGCTGAATGGAAGGTTAAGATTGTTTGGGCCCTTTAAACTGGCGCCAAGCCCATTCGTCCCCGTCTTTAAAACAGTAACTTAACTTGGTATTGAACTTACCTTTGGAATCGAATGTTACCAACTGGCAGTCATCATCATTCATTGTACACTTGAAGACGGCGCCAGCTTCCACAACATTCTCCTGATATGTGGATGTATCAAATTTGGGCGCACCCACAACCAAACTGCAAGAAAATTAAGAGCATTTTTTTTAGTATTTGAAGAATGCTTCTCTGAGTAAAATAAAGTTTATGTTTACAAAATCATTTGGTTTTTTAGCAAAGTATCATTTTTAAAACCCCCAGGAGTTAGTTTAAAATTTTTTAGATTTTTTTTCACACAAAATAAGCTCAAAAAACAATTTAATATACATATTTCGTGGGTTTTTAACACCAAATTTGAGTCCCTTTTTGGAATACTCAAGTATACATTTATGTTATTCGGTAGTTTTTAAAGTAAACTTTCGTTATGGTACAACTTTCTTGTACGTTGCAAGATCAAAGCAAACTGACCTATTGCAACACTTGAATGCATCTTCATTCCTAATCCATTAACAGACTTTATTCACTTTACATTTCACTTTGATTGAGAACAACATCATTCATTGCGAACTATAGAGAAACGAAAGAGCGTCGTTTTCGTTTTCGTATTGGATGTAGCACGCATCTGTGCGGATTTTACTTTAGTCAAACGTCAAATTGTTGCATGTGGGCGCCAGGGGCACATACCCAAAAGGGATGGCGGTGGCAGTAGCCCTGTTTTTAATCAACTTTCAAGTGTTTGATTTGCCGTTTGCGGCCCGCCAGTCAGCCAGTCAGCCAGTTGTTGTTCATTGCTTATATTTATTTTCCGTTTTATTATTTTCAATTTTAATGAAGGCCCATTTACTGCACCCCAGCCAGACGCCCAGCTCAGTTCAGTTCAGTCCAGCAGCCAGACCCGAGCCAAAGGCCCTTCAATGGATTTTTGCCGCGCTTCCGCAATGAATGCTAATGACAGCTGTCAATGTGCGTGCCATGATGTACTACTATTACTACTATACTATATACAAACGTATGTATGTACAATACTTAACTACCCAATGCAAAATGAGTGTAGAACGAAGAATATGAAGTACTCCTTTAGCATTGAGGGTGCACACAATGCCTGCATACATTGGGCAACCACCTTTAGCACCAAAAAAAAACCCATCTTTTAAATTCACTTAAGTTGTTTTGGGTACTTAGGGGATATTTTTTTTATTACTTTCTGATCATTTTTAATTATTTTTCATAAAATTTATTTTGAAAACCAGCTTTAACCAAGGTTTATTTAAACTAGTGAGAAAGGTTTTAGGCGAGAGATCCCGACTAGGACATACCCTTAACCCGGTACGTAACGGAGATGCTTCCTACCATCTCTTACATACTTTGGCACAAAACATTATACCCTTTTTTACCCACTTCATGGGTTAAGGGCATACAAATTTGATCCCATCACGCTACGATCATTTGAATATATCAGCAAAGCGATTATTAATTCTCCATATCGATATTTGTTATGTGCTGACATCATAGCATTTCATTGAATCAGCATTGGATCATACATGTATATATATATATATATATAATTAAAGACAAATTATGAGCACACAACAAGGCGCCAAGAATGAGTGAAATTGAGTGAAACAGGTTCTCTATGCACACCCCACGTTCCATTCTCCAATCTCAATTTCAAACATTCAATTCTCTCTCATTTGCATTTTGGTTTCGCGTATGAATGAATAAGTTTCAAGCCACAAATATGACACATTGCAAACAAATCGCCCAAAACAACATATGAATCAAAAAGAAAGTTTGCATCTTAATAGAACATATATATGTACATACATATATAAATATATATACATGTGTGCTGATTAATCATTCAATTTATTTTTGGCAACAATCTTTCATTCGATACAAAATAAGTCAACAGATGGTTTGCAATTTACCCAGAAAACATACTCGTTGCTTAATTTTAATTGTTCACAGAATGTGTTTTTAGAATGAATCCACAAAAATTTGTAGAAAACTTGATTCAATCTTGCAGCAAAAGATTTTGTTAAATATCTTGTTAAGTGTAGAACTCTTGAAAGTTGGAACTTTAAGAAATAAGAACAAGTCTTCGCTTGAATTTCAGAGCGTTCAGAAGTTCTAATGTTGAGAGTTGTATTTCTGAGCTTCCTCTGTATAATATACAAGACCTTGCAGACTGCATTATAAATATATATATTTTAAATATCTGTACACTATATACAAACGAACCCTCATATAGCGAATCTCAAGGGGATAAAAAAAATGATTTTACTACAAAAAATTCTTAATGTAGAAAAGTTTCTGGATGGAACAAAATCAAAGAGTTCTGGGAATTAGTTTGTTATAGAGGAAACTTCGTTATATGGAAATTCAACTATAAAAGGTCTTTTCTCTTTTAAAGTAGCGAAATGGAACAAGATCTAAGATTTTTTGTGTATCTTTGTATCTTGTTGATGTTCCCAAAGGCTTTAATCTCATATCCATTGGCTTGTTTATAATTATGATTTCTTAATAAGTTAACAAACAATAAAAAAATAAGTGTCCAGTATATAGATGAAAGTGTTATTTAAATCGCTTTTATAATAATACCAATTCAAACCGCAACGATCGCAAATGGCACAATACTATAATCGTGCAACTATAGAGGAGCACATTGGGGAACGTGGCTGGCGTAATTTTCAAATTAAGCAGCACGCGTCAGTGCTGTATGTGTATGTGTGTATCTGTGTGTGTGTGTGTGTGTGTGTGTGTGTGCAATGAACCGAAACCATAAACATACAATCACAGAGAGCAAAAGGCACAAACATACATACACAATGAGTCTGTTATATAGAGACGAGTGCACAAAAGTAATCAAAATCAATGCGCTTCAATTAAAAATGGGCAACAGACAAAAAACGAAAAATACAAAATAAAACGAAAAAAAAAACACATTTAAATAAAGAATGAATACTGAGGAAAGGCGCCAAAAAACAAAACGCACGCGTCTCTCTCGCTCTTTCTCTTTCTCTCGAAATTTCAATTGTCTAATTTGAAATGCGTTTCTTTTGTTGTTGAGACTTGGGCAATGTCTCAATTACAAATGGCCAAATAGCCAGAAATGGGACGTGGCAAGGCCGTGCATGGAAATTGAAGCGAGAAAAGCCGCACACAATGCATTCCAAATTGAACAATTTTCCGCACACATGGGCCAAACGATACACACACACGCACAAATAGTATCTAAGGGGGAAAATTGGAAAAGACGAAGCCATAAGGAAAAACAATTTAACTGGAACTGCGGAAAGAGAGTGAGAGAGGGAGAGAACCTTTTGGTCTGCGGTCTTAAAACCGCGCATCACGCATTGAATTCCAAATCGCCATCGATCGTCGCGTGCAGCCGCAGTCGCAGCAACAGCAGCCGCAATAAAAATTATATATGTTAAAAATAAACTTCGCTTTTTCACTTCTTTTCGAACGATTTCGTTGTTGGTAGTACTCGTTGCATGTGCAATGCACTCAGAAAAATGAATACAAATTTTTGTGTATCGAGGCTATAAGGAAATTTTAGAAAATTTCTAAAATCAGGATTTAAGTAAAAAGAATTTTAAAGTTTCATAAGATATTTCTAGATTTTAAACACTTATTATACATATTATGTTTTGAAATATTTTCTATGATTTTTAACAATTTTTTTATATTTTTCTCCAAGTGCACCATTTGACTGACTTCGACTCCGACGCTGACTTAAACAGCAGAATGAGGGACAACAGAGAGAAGTAGAAAACACATGCGCAACATCCGTTCTGCAGGATAGCACGGGCCGCAGCATATCACACACCGAAGAATACCCCTAATGCGTGTGGGTGCTATGCGTGTGAAGCTGCGCATGCTTCCTGCCTGTCTCTCTCTGTCTGCCTGTCTTGACTGCCTGTCACGGTGAAATGTGAATGAATGAAAACCATGTGCACAGTGCTCGCAAACTGTCTGCAGTCACAAACTGAGAGATCAGAGGG
The DNA here is from genome assembly GCA_018152965.1 of Scaptomyza pallida. Lineage (NCBI taxonomy): Eukaryota > Metazoa > Arthropoda > Insecta > Diptera > Drosophilidae > Scaptomyza > Scaptomyza pallida. The sequence goes on from JAECXP010000134.1 coordinate 103,649, forward strand.
ATTTAACGCAAATTAACAAATCCCACTCATGTCACCTGGGATTTTAGTCATTTCCTCACCATTCGTCAATCTGACAATATGCTGCTTTTTTTCAGAATTAATATTGATTCATCATATGTGATTCATGAGATTACTTCAGCTTTGTGTGGTCGTCGATACTAGATGTGTTTATTAATGTGGTAAAATAGTTGTAACTTTTACCTATTTTTAGTTTAACCAATCAATCTTGGTTTAATATAGTAGTATTTTAGTAAAGCACTATTGGTTTTTACATTTACTATTGTAAGAACATAATATGTAGGGCCAAAAATAGACTGCTTCAGATTAAGCATTACCGCAACTTGTCCCAGTCTATGATTTTTACTTGTTCCGTTACCTAACAAACCACAATTCGCATTTCATTCTTGAAACAAAAAATCTTAAGGATTTGTTAAGTTTTTATATTTAAATGTAAAAACATGGTTTTATCTGTAACATGCCTAAGTATCTTATCCAAACACAGCTTATATAAATCAAATACTTTAGATATGCATTAGTCAAGAATTTTTACAATCACATAAGTAGCACAAGAAGCATATCTGTGATATCTTTTACTCATTATCTCAAGTATTATGTATGCTAAGTGAATAATCTAATGCAGCATGCTTCTTATCTGGTACAGCAAACGCATAATTTTTAGCACGCACTGTACATAAGCCAGTGTGCGTACAAAGATAGTTGTTGTGGGTAATGCACAACGCAAATACCACGATGGGACAAACAAAAAGGGCTACATTTAATTTACCCAAAATCGCTAAGTCACTTCAAAGTCAGTCAGCGGAGCGATCGACTAAGAAAGAGAGTGAGTATTTGAGTTGAGGGTCGACTCGGTTCGGGTCTAGGGTTTTTCTGCTTGCATGTCGAGGGGCCACGAACAAAAGCGAGGGCGTTACGGCGCTAAACATGTGCGCGCCTCATTTCGCTCTGCGTTCTGCGCGCTCTCTCTACTTCTTGCTTTTCTTACTATCTCTCACGCCTGAGACCAACAGCATACATAGTTCTGGGCTGGGAAAAAAAAAGTAACTGTTCACACGTGACGTCGCGCTGCGCCGGCGCTCAATGTGCGCGACCCTCTGTCGCGCCCCGTTGTTTTTGTTGTTCTTGTGTGCGACCAAGCTGCTCATTGAGCCATTTTATTTGGTTTTGAGAGATACTCATGTGAGTGTGTGTGTGTGTTTTTCCAACACCTTTTTTACACATTGACACTTCCATACAAATGAGTTTCTATACAGGATGCTCACTAAAAGGCCCAGTAGCATCCCGTCGTCTATCTATCTATTTTATCTATAAGACTTTTGCCAGCCCACATCGTTTTTTTTCTTCTTTTGTGATCCGATCTTTATCGTCGCGCCACTCGAGTCTGCAATCAAGCGGCAATCAATTAAATGCCCAGAGTCGGGAGCTGCTGCTAACAACAACTGCTGCTGGCAGCAGCCAAATGCCAAAGTGTATTAAAGTACAGTAAATATTTGAAATCAATTACATTTCATTGTCTACTGTTGCTGTTGCTGTTGCTGTTGTTGTTGTTACTGTTGCTGCTGTTTGCAATTTCATAACCACAACAAAGCGACAACCGACAGTCGACAGTCGACAGTCGACAACACAGACGGCGGCAGCAGCAGCAGCAGCAGCAGCTGTCGAATATTTTGTTGCTGGAGTTCATTTATAGGACGCAACGCAGAGTGGGGGGTGGGTATGATGAGGTTAATGGGTGAGACAGCCGCAAAAATGTTGTGCAGCTCCTCAAAATGATCTTCAACAAAGATATACTCATATACTTATTTATTGCTGCCCCAAATTTATATAACTGAAATGGTTTTTTGCAAAAATCTTTACAAGCTACAATATTTGTACACTTGGAAAAATTGTAAGCAACAAAATAAGTTTAAATTTTTTAAAAGTTTTGTTTTCATACAAAATTTTAAGTTAAGAAACATAAAGAACTAGGCTTCAAATTTTGAAATTTATATCTTCAAGTCGCAAAATCCGAAAAAATCATTTTTAAAAATATTGAATTTAACTGATTTTTGTTCAAGCTCTAAAAAATTCTTTAAAAACTAAAGTGTTTTGTAAAAAGACTTTTTTAACCTTTATTCAGAGGAATCTATATAAAACAATTTTAAACTTTGTTAAAAAGAAAATTCATTTGAAATCAAATGTATCATGAGCAAAATATGATGTTACCTGGCTAAGAAATCTTAAGGAATCTGTTCTAACCCATCTTCAGTCTAATGCCAAACCTAACAATTCCAAACAGCATATTTATTAGATGATCCAAAGTATGCTTTGTGTCATCTGACGGATCTCTGTCGTGTTGAACACACCCTACACACATGGTGCACTAACCCACATTTGGCACTGTGAACGAGGCCAGGCTAATGAGCAACAAAGCCAAAGCCAATGAATGCGGGCTAGGATAGAGTAAGTAGTAGTGTTGTGATAGTATAAGGAAACCTGTGCCATGTCGATGGCAAACTAACGGTCGTTTTGTGGCAACTGTTGCAGCGGCTACTATTGCTGATGATGACTTATTTGGCCAATTGGGTGAAGCGGACGGCCAACCTTGTGCCAAACACTTGACCGTAAATAGCACACACGCACAGCACAACAAAACTGTGTCAGCTACAGATACAGATATGTTTTAGTGTATTAATTGCTGGCAACAACAACAACAACAACAACTTCAGGGCAAACCACATTGGCCAATGGCTTGCCTTATTAACAATATAACCACAACTAGTTACAGACAAAACCACAATGCCTTCACCCCCTTTTCCTCCTCCTGATACTTCTTCTCCATTCTCTCGTCTGTCTTTCTGTCTTGGATCTTGGCATAAGCTTTGTTTGCGCGCATTTAACACACAATAATATGGTCTGTGTGATCATCAGCATCAGTCGACAGATGAAGTCAGGTAATTTTCAGGCTTTTAGTGCACTTTAACAGACAGACAGAGCGTGGGTTAACCCCCGCGTCCCTCCCCTGAACACACAACAAACAATAAACAAGTGTGTCTAAGCTCTGGCAAACATATGTGTTAATTGTTAGGCAAACTAACCAACAATAACAAAAGACATTAGCTTTTAAGAAACATTTACATGATATAGAACAAGATTGAAGTTATGAAAGAGAATCTTTCACTGTGCTCTGAGTTTATCGACAAACTATGACATATTTCTAGAATTTCAATGAAACATTGCAAAACAAATAATATTATCGTTAGAAAATGGTTTGTGTGTGGAAAGGCCGGAAACTTTCTCAAATGCTGATATTAAGCTCTTACAAAATAGTAGTGTATTTGAATAGCGTTGTGCTTGTGCATTTGCTACTTGTATCTGTATCTGTATCTGCATTGCCATCAGTATCTGTATCTTTTACAGTATCTTGAAGACGAAGTTGAAGTTTATTAGCGTCTGTTTATTGAATTGTAAACATTTTAACGCCATATTTCTTGCCCTTTTTTCTCATTTTAGTTTCTTCTCCTTTTGCTGCTTTTGTGGTGTAAAAGCATTTTGAGTGCACTTAACCCTCCAGTTTATTTCCATTATAGTTTTTTGACTTTGCTTTTACAAATTAATGAAATTGCTTTTCGAAAAGGAATACGAAATGTGTTGAAAAACAGACTTAATGCATTATTTATGGGTATTTGAATGGTACAAAAATGAAGAAAAATTTGAAAATTTTTGGAAACATAGCAAAACTTTTTTCAACAAGGGTTTGATCAAAGAATCGAAATATATAACCAAAATATTGTATATTTTTGAAGGATTTTGAAGCTAAAAATTGTGAATACTTTCACTTTTCTAAGTTCATAATTTCTCGAATCATCCGAACATCCTTTCAACACTATTAAAACTCCCCTTTCTAATAACACAATGCATGGTATAAACAATAACAATCAGAGATACGAATACCTAAGAGAATTTTTAGTTTCCCACACACACACACACGTTTAAGCTTTTAGTCTGTCTATTCTCTCACACTCTCTCTCACTCTCCCTCTCTCTTTATCGCTGACTTTGTCCATGGTGTGCCTCATGGTTTGCTACAACGACTACTATCTCTGACTCGTCTGCGTCGTCATCTTCAACAGCTTCTTCTTCTTCTTCTTTGTAGCAAAGTGAACGTGCGAAAAGTCAAAAGAGATCTTTTGCATCTTGTTGCCGCTTGATTAGCACGCTCAATAGTACGCGAGGAACAACACTCGCTCCATACCATACCATACCATACCGTTCCCGTTCCCGTTGACGAACTTTCAAAGTTCAATAGGCTATCGTGAATGGTCCGAACGAATGCGAATGCGAATACGAATACGAATATGAACGAGACGTATATGAAGAAGGCGGCAACTGATCAAAAACTGATCGACAGACTGTGAGACATGAGAGAATTCCAAAGCTCTTGCTTGTCTCTTTGACCATTTGGCATGGGTCAGTTGGTTTCGGCTAATAATGTTATGGTTCAAAAGGCAGAATGGCCCATTTATGCTAAGATGGCACTCTTGAGATTAAAGTAATCTATATATATATATAGTGCAATAGGACACGCTGTCGATCATTAATTTTGATTGTGCACCTCTGATTGATATTAATGGCATTTTGGGATTTTTATGGTGTTGACACCAGAGACAAGAGACAGTTATATGGCACTAAATGCCATCCAACAGCAACAACACAAACATAAAAATACTTTACATATGAAAATGAGGACAATACTACATCAAAAATACAACAATAAAACAAAGGGGTGCATATCTCTCTTGATAAGTATATAAATATGTTTATATGTGCATATGTATGTATGTGTTAACTTTGACTTCAAATTCTTTAAATTGTATTCTTTTGCAATATTTGAGTTACATAAAGCTACTGAAATTTTGATGTCCCGCAAAAGCAAAACGTTCCAAAATTATTCAAACTTAACTTCATTTTACTCAAAAAAAAACAAGTAAGAAGGCACTAGCCGAGAAATCCCTACTAGGACATCCCCTTAGCCCGTTACGTAACGCGAATAGTCATTACGTTTTTACGTAATGACTAAACTTCAAATTGCGATATCTCCGGTGATTCTTAGCCAATTCTGATCAAATTTTTTGTCAAATGTTTATTATTTTATTCTTAGTTTCGAACTTCATTTTCACAATTTTTATATTCATGTTTTTTGCTATCGATTCCATGAGTGTATCGAGCACTGGGAAAGTTGTCGATGGTTAAAATACTATATAATAATACTTCAGAAACAACTTTTTATATGGAAATTTACACTCGTTTTTAAAAACAAATAAACACGTACTTTTTAGATTCTTTTTTGTACCCTTTTGGCTTGTTTCCAAGTGTGCCAGCATTTAAATTATTTCATTCCCAATCAAGAATTTGAGATCAACTTCACGTTCTCAGTTCGTCAATGTTTTATTTTCTTTATGAACAATATGAATGTCATGAATGCCCCAAAAAAAAACAATAAGCTTGATTATTTGAGTACTTTCTTCTTGATTCATTCATTCATAATGATATGAGTATATGCATTCTGAGGACAGTTATCAGTTTGGTTGACGGCTGCGCTGCAGTTGCAACTTTGCGCTTATCACACGTTATCACACAACACAATTATCAGTTATGCGTTTTTCAGCTTCCCCAAAACAAAAACAAGTAAGAAGGCTCTAGTCGAGAAATCCCGACCAGGACATACCCTTAACCCGCTAGGTAATGCTTACAGTAACTTGTATGTATTCATTCAGTGACCAATATAACCAAACTTCAAACTGCGATATCTCCGGTGTTTCTTAACCGATTTTAATCAAATTTTTTAAATGTTCATTATTTTATTCGTAGTATCAAACCTCATTTTTACAATTTTGAAATTCAAGATTTTTTGTTATCGATCACATGTGTATATCGGAAACCAGAAATGTTATCGAAAATTTAAAGCAAACTTGATCTTCTCATGGTATAGGAGAGTTTAAGTTTCAAGTTTGAAGTCACTAGCTCCTATAGTCTCTGAGATCGGCGCGTTCTACAGACAGACAGACAGACAGACGGACAGACGGACAGACAGACAGACGGACAGACAGACATGGCTAGATCGACTCGGCTGTTGATGCTGATCAAGAATATATATACTTTATAGGGTCGGAGATGCTTCCTTCTGTCTGTTACATACATTTGCACAAAACCATTATACCCTTATTTACCCATTTTATGGGTTAAGGGTATAATAAAAACAACAACAACGATTACTGGTTGTCCCAAACGTTTTTGTTCTCAGTGGCATCTTTTTGAATGGATGGGGGGAAAAATATTTAACTAAAAGATACTTGGTTTTGTCGTTGTTGTCGTCATGCTTGATTGTTTCCGGCGCGCATGCGCGGCATTGTGGCATTGAAAAATTTCACCGAATATAGACAAAAAAATAACCATATGTGTGTGTGTGCGTGTGTTTGTGCATATGTCACTGTCACTCTTTGGGTGTCAGAAGGTCGTTCGCTCAATTTACATAAGTACTTTTCGAATACAGTTCAAGTTCGATTTTGTTTTCGATTTCGTTTAATGACACAGTGAAGCCTAACATTTACATACATCCACATCTGATGTATATGTATGTGTTTATGTATTTTCCAGTAGATAATGATTTTGACAGTTTATAAAACAATACAAAACAACTTGAAGATTTTTCTCAGCTAATGAAATTTGAGTATTGCATTTTGTATTGTTTGGATAAGCAATTTTTCGACTTTACGATAATCTTTAGAAAGCAGCAAAAATTTATTTTAATAAGAAGTCTCGAGTCGAGATATTCCTACTAGGACAAACTCTTAACCCGTTACGTAACGCGTAAAGTCATTTACGAGTGTTTAGGTTTCTCCGTAAAGACTAAGCTTCAATACAAGAAATCTCCGGTGATTCCTAACCGACTTTGATAATTTTTCCAAAGGGTTTTCAGACTTTTTCACAAAAAAATATTATTTTACCTGGCAATCTCAGAAATTTTCAAATACTTAATTCGAAATCTTCTCAAAAGGAGTGAGAAAAAGTTTTTATTGTATTTTTTTAAGGTTAAAAGCACACTATAGCAAGCATTGACTGTACTTAAATGTGTAGCGAGTAGATAATTGCCGTTACTTACGAATTGAAGTTGGTAAAATCGTTGCGGGCCTTATGCAATGCAATGCTGAAGCCAAACATGGAATTGCCAGCCTGACGATGCCGCACGTAGCTGGGCAGATCGATGTTGTAGGCGTTTGTGCCCGGATGTCTGCTGCACTGCATCAGCATCATGATCATCATCATGAGCAGCAGCGGCAGTTTGCAACTCCAACTGCTAGTCATGATGTTGCTGTTGTTGTTGTTGTTGGTAGCTCCTTGTTGTTGTTGTTTGTTCGTTGTGATTGTTGTTTTTGTTGTTGTTGTTGATGGTTTTTGGCACTTTTATTGCATTTTCGTTGGTGGTTTTGTTGTTGTTGGTGTTATTAGCTCGAACTGTGCATTAAAATTGAACATTAAACGTTGCAAATCTCACATATGGTCAATACAAACACTAACCCACCTACACACACACAGACACATTCACAGATACTTTAGCATTTATTTATTTTATGATCTCAAGTTGTCGCTTGTCGGCAACCTTGGCCGAAATGACTTAAGAAAACGCTCAGCTCAGCGAAATTCAAAAAAAGAACTGAGACAAAACAAAAAAAAAAAAACTAAAAACTCACACACACACAGACACACACATAGATACATCGGCGGCTCGCTCGCAAAGCACAATTGAAAATCAAGTTTTTTTGGACAGATTTTTTTTGGCATTTTGTGTTCTTGTTTGTTTATGTATACACATACATACATACACATGTTTGTGCTTAGATCTTTATTTTTATGATTCTTCGCTCTCGCTGCTTGTCACCGCAGCAGCAGCAGCAATATCAACGCACCAGTTGCTCTTCTCAGCGCATGCTGACGTAACACGCACACGCACACGAACACGCACACATGAACAGGTTGCCAAAATTCGAATGATGTTGATTAGCAGCAGCGCCCTTTAGTCAAGTTGCAAACCACTCACATGCATGCAAGCAAAAATGCATAGGTGGGCGGTGGCGTTGGCGTTGCCGTCGACATTTGACGTTGGCGTTTTGATGTTGGGAGCGCAGCTAGCGCAGGTAATATTTGACAAGTGGGCAACATGCACATTTTGCACATGAGTGTGCGAGTGTGTTTGTATGTGTTTGAGAGAGAGAGAGTGTGGGCGCCACACCGACAAATTCAAGCTCATTGATAGTTGCCATTCATTTAAAAGTTGAGAAAAAACAATACTAAATTGCGGTAAACGCGCCATATGGCCAACGACATTCGATTGAACACAAATACATACATACATATGTACACTGCATTAATATGCTGGGCATGACTGAGGGTTTGTGAATGTGCTAATAAAAGCCGTTACAGCGAAAAAGCGTCATATAGATATGTAATTGCAAAGTTTATATGTGTGCTCTCTCTTTTTTTTTTTTTTTGGGTGTACCGTTAAATGCCGAAAAACGAAAACTGCAAAGCATCAGAGTAGTACAGCAGCCAAACAAATAATACACACACGATCGTTTGTCTAAAAATAAATGTGACTGAGAATGCGACAGAGAGAGAGAGAGAGAGAGCGCACCGTACGAGAAATGAGGGCCAGATGCTAGAATCGCTGATCCCAAGGATACGATGCGTACGCCCAGTAAAGATATTCCATAGACGTGTGTTGTATATGCATACACATACATACATACATATAAGCATGTGCTGTCTGACAGTCAGAGATACCTAGAGAGCTACACGGCATTAGTCAGACTCGTAGACTATTTTTAAAACTAAGCATCTTGAGCTAAACGCTTCAATTGCAGGGCAAAAACTCGACAATGTGCAATCAAATTTGTTGCATGGCGGCCCCTGGAACAGCTGAGACAACAAATTTACCCCAAAAAACAACAAAAGCCTGATTCAAAATATCGAAATAAAAAGCACAACAAGAATATTACGTTAGCTCATAATTAACAGCTAGCATGTGTGTGTGTGTGCCATATGTGTGTGTGTGTTTGTGTGAAGGTTAAAGCTTAAAAGCAAAATGATTTTAGCTTTTAATCAGCTACACCCTAGAAATATTGGCAATAGTTTGAAACATCTTAAGAAGATGCTTTAAAACAGAAATCAGATATTTCAAAATGGATTTTTTTTTTATAACATTAAAACTTTCAATATTTGGTATTATTCAAATTTTGTTAACAAATTATTTTCATTAATTTTTTTTTTGGTTTAGAATTCTTCTTCCAGGTTTTTAAAACATTATTCCAAAAGTATTATTATACACTTAAAAAAATATTAATGCACAAATATTTTCACATTATGTTTGTTGTGATACGATTTTTGTAGTTTACAGGGTATTTTGGCAATCAAGCATATGTTTTTATTCTCATTTTGCTTAACAATATTATTTTTAAGTAATATTTCAAGTTATGCGTCACTTTTATTTAAAACAGAAAAGTTTGATTTATTTAAAACAGAAAAGTTTGATTTATTTAAAAAACAAATGTCAAAAAAAAAAAAAAAATTTAACACATTTTATTAATTGAAACGTTAAGAATTTGCGCGCGCCGCGTGCCCCGTTTAAATATTTGTTATTACATTTATTTGTTGTTGTTGTTGTTCGTTTGTTTGTTTTGTTATAAATAATTAATACATGCGAAGCTTCAGAACGCAGCAGAATTTGAACAACGACTGTCGTAGCAGGCAACAAAACACATTTTTAAAGAACACAAAACACAAAACTTCAGCTAACATGCCAAGTGTATCTATTAGATGTGTCTCAATGTATCTGTATCTGTATCTGTTGCTGCTGCTGCTGCTGTTGATTCTTGTTGTTGTTGTTGTTGTACCTGCGATCGCCTACTCACAAACACACAACGCGAGAGAACCACTAAAATGAGAGTGAGAGAGAGTAAAAGCTCGAAGCAAAACATTGATAGCAAGAGCCAAAGTTTTTATTAACTCGCAGATTGGTAGAAGATTTTGTTTTTTTTTTTTTTTTTGTATTTGTTTTTTCGTTTGGGCTGCTGTGTGGGCTGCGGGCATATAATCATATGTGTAGATAGATATTTGTTGTTCTTTTTTTTTTTTTTTTTTTTTTTGAGTAGGCAGCCTCAACGTTTTTCAATGTAATTTAGTTTGGCCAAGAGTTAGAGTATAGTTTTTACTAGATGTGTCATATTTTTTTATATATATATATGCATATGATTTAAATAAATATAGAGAGCAAAGATCAACACCCACGCAAAGCGGAAAAAACATATTCAGGTGGTCATCAAAAGCATCAAAATATTTGAAAATCAGGTTGCAAATATTGCTTAATTCCCGAAACTATAACCTAATTTATGTAAGGTAGCTAAGAGTTTGAAAGACTTCAACAGAAAAGTTCTCAAAGATCTACAAGTTTCGATTACCGCACTGACCCCGCTTAATATTCATTGAGTTTCTTGAATGGAAAAGCATTCAATTCTACATTCAAGATCAGCTTACAGTTACTGAATATAAAGCATACGCAACGTAGAACAGCGCACAAAAACACTTAAAACACATCTATTCATATTTGAATGCAAATGCATCGTTTTCTGCAATGCAAAACAATGTAACGTATTTGAAGAGGCAATGTGATCTGTTGTGGGTGGCTGACAAAGGGTGAGACGGGGTGCTGAAAGGGGGGGACTTAAAAGAGGGCACGACGCGACGCGATCTTTCAGCTTTGACAGTTTTGGAACTGCAAATTGAGAGCAGCAGCAGCAGCAACAAATAATTGATTGTAATGCGGACGATGAGATTGTTATTAAGATGCAATATTTTTATTGCTTTTATTTATTTTTCGCACTAAACACACACACACACAGAGACAAAAAAACACTACTTAAAAATACAATACTAACATTTAAAATGCATTCAGCTATGTGCGCAATGCAAACAAATTTTCAATTTAAGTTTTTTCGTAACGGTCAACGGGCGCCGCAGCAACAGGGTAAGGCGCGCGCACACAACTGTTAGGTTTCGCTATACGCGACCGAATAACGTAAGCGAAACGTTGTTCATAGTTTGGCGGTCCAGATGGTTGACCTCTCAGCTGGCTGCGCTCAACCGACGTGGCAACTCCAATCGAGCGCATATGGTTGGTGTGATTCAGCCCTGGCAAAAAAGAAAATTTATCGTTCGCGCGGCTATTCGATAGCATTTTTTTTACATAAATAAACATTTGCTTTAAGCAGTTAATGCAAGGCCTATTAGGTGACAGCCTTAAGTCATACAATTATATTCATTAAAATTCTTTTTAGTTTAAATTAAAAGTGTATATTTACATAAAACGCCATTTGCTGTAAATGTAAATGTTTTGCCTTCATGGTATGCTTCCAGACCGCAATGTTGCTACAAAAACGTGATTAATAATGAATAATAGACAAATCGCTTATCTGCGACTACAATTAGGCAATTTGTTTATTTATGACCAATGGAATATGTAAATTAATCGATTCTGCAAACAAACCAATCAATTCGCTGGCTAACATAAGCGTTGCCACGCTGTTATGCACAATCAGCTGCTCGGCCCTAGTTAGTTCTAGAGTATTTGCATTTTGTTTTGACTGCAGTTTGTTGTCCTTTATTGTTGAAGTGCAGGAGCAACAGAGCAGAAGCAAATCCAGAGAGTGCAAGGTCATCGAAAGCCATTACAAAAGGTTACAAGACAAGCGAGAGAGTGAGAGATAGAGAGCGAAAAAAAAAAATTGCAAACTTTAAATGGAGCAAAAACAAAGTAAAGTTAATAAGGCAAAGCCTATACACAAAGAAGTGCTAAATCCTGGCAATAAATATATCGAACTAATCCCAGGCACCAGGGTAAGCAAATAATCTCCAATTGACAGCAGGCAACAGTTGTGCTGCAAAACGACTCCCACGCAATAAAACAAAACTGGGCCAAGGCCAGCCCGGGCCACTGGCAACTAGCAACTGGCAACTGTAAATGACACCATTTCACTTTTTGCATTTTGTGTAGGTGAAATTTCACTTCCAAACGCGTCGGGCCAACGATGTCCGAATCGTGGATGACAGCAGAAAAATTAACAAGCCCATGGAGCTGGTCCTGGGCAAAAAGTTTAAACTGGAAGTCTGGGAGGTCATCGTGCAGAAAATGTCACTCAACGAGGTGGCCAAATTTACAGTTTACAAATCGGTGAGTGGCACCTATACATATAATTCCAATGAACTTGTTGAGTCTCCAGTTAATTCAATTTTATTAACTATCTTGCATATTGTATTTAATTAAATGGTATCTTAAACCTTTTTTTTTTGCAGTTTAAAAAGATCAAATGCTTTTATTTGTATAGCAAATCGCTTTTGGAATATAGGTATTGGAAGGTGCTCATATTACTTCCAATACATTCCAATGGCCCTTGGGTCAAGTTCAAATTAAATTAAACTCTTTTTGATTGCATAATATATCAAAACTCTTTTCCTCCTTTTTTTTTATAAATGCTTTTGTTTTTCATTCCAGTTTTGTTCTCAATATCCGTTTATTTCGAAAACGCTGCGCGATATTGGCAAGAAGCCCGAGGAGCGTCGTCATTGCTGCGGCATGACTCTGCAAAACGAGGGCATGGGCTATGAGGATCTTGATGAGCTACTTCAACGGCCCGTCGATCTGGAGTTTATCATTGAATTGATTTCAATTGAGCTGCCCGAAGAGTACGAGAAGGAGCGCTGGCAAATGAGCGATGATGAGAAAATGCTTGCAACTCATACGTTGCGAGAGCGTGGCAATCGACACTACAAGGCACTGGAGTATGGTGCGGCAGAGATATGCTATCGCGATGCTGTCGGCATGGTTGAGCAACTAATGCTCAAGGAGAAGCCACACGATGCCGAGTGGCAGCAGTTGGCTGCTATAAAGACACCGCTGCTCTTGAACTATGCTCAATGCCGTCTAATTGCTGGAGATTTTTATGCCGTAATTGAGCATTGCAACGAGGTGCTGACCCTGGATCCGCGCAATGTCAAGGCGTTATTTCGGCGTGCCAAGGCACACGCTGGCGCTTGGAATCCGACGCAGGCACGTCGCGATTTCTTGGATGCATTGGGCCTGGATGGCACACTGAAGACGACCGTGGCACGCGAATTGAAGTCAATTGAGGATCAGCAGCATGAGCGCAACCTGCAGGATCGTATTCATATGCAGAAGCTGTTCTAGAATATAAGTTGCGCTAACGTACTGCTCATGCTCCTTGTTTATTGGAGCAGCTATACGCAGCGTTAACAGTTAGCCACCTCAGCATTTCTTCTATGGCTAAAAGGCATCTATCCCTTTGTTTTAGCCAAATACTGTGCACAGTTATGTTTTGTGCTTCTGGCGCTTTTCAATCTGTATTTCTGTTCTATGGCCCTATACAGGACATTGCGCCTCGAGTTACGACGACGTCGTAAACTGCGACGGGCCACGATACGTTTGCGTGCATTTGTACAGCATGGTTTGAGGATTATATAGACTATCGCTTGCTTGCTCTTGCTATGTATCTCTGTCTCTGTTGCATCCGTACTCATTTCGATATTCATGCGAAACGGTTTCCAAAATATCTACTAGTACTATAAGCATAACCATAAATCTGCCTCTTAGAGGCAAACACAACTAAGTATTTTAAATGAATGTGTATATGTATGTATATGTGTATGTGTATGTGTGTGTATATTTTGTATAAGTGTAAACTTGGCCATAAGCAAATTGTAACTAATGAAAAGAAAAAACCATTCATGCATGTCTATATATAATTGTATGTTGTTGGTGTTTAGTTTTGTTGTTTGTTTTTTTTTTTAAGTGTATGTGTACTAGTCCTAGCTCTAGAATCCTAAGCTCTAGCTTATTATATGTGTGTGTTTGAATTTGCATGTACAATAAATATTATGCCTAGTTGTTGTTGTTTTCTATTCTTTCAGCGTCGTTAAAGTTAAAACTTGAATACATATATTTATTAAGCTAAGGGATTCAATTAAATGTATATCCATATGTGTCTGCATGTTAATTGTTAGTGTGCTTTGTTATATGGCTTAATCGATTGCGTTTAAAATTTAAAAATCGACTGAAATTTAACACCCAGAATTTTTGTTTTTGTCCCAGTTTTGAAGGCTAGTAGCACCATTAGAATATTTTGCAAACTTTTAACCTATTCGAATAAGGCATTGAATGCAACATTAATGACATCATAAAGTCGATCTATTATAATGAATTTATAGTATTAACTTGATCAAGCTGGTGTTAGTTACTTAAAAACTCTTTGACAACACTTGAACAAAACAAAAGAAGTTCAATATACATATGAATTTATGTATATTTCGAACGTTCAAAAGATTTTGTTCAAGCTGTTTAGATTTAGACAATTAAAACTCTAATTGTAGTTGTATCTTGAATTTCGAGTTGGTAAGCAATTTCAAATATATATGTATATTGATATATGTTTATTTACACATAGTTTCTGTTTCGAATGGATATAAATATTTAAGTTAACACGTAAGTAAACATGAGATCTGCGCCAAAAACAATTTCAACATGCACAAATATTAGCTAAACAATATATATAATAATGCTAAATGTTACAAGTTAGACTAATAACAAGCTAAGTTATCTTTGGAAGAGAGACAGTCAATCGTTTAGAGACGCCACAATCGGTTGCTGTTGCCACCGGCAGCGCCCTCTGCCTCGCCGCGCAGCTTATTATCATCGGTGCGCCACACAAACGGTTCAAGGCGATCCTCATCGTCTAGGAAATTATTGATTGACTCCAAACTGGCAATATTCTCATGCAGCAGCGAATTGCAACGGCTCAACTGTTGCGATACGCCGCGTATTTTGGCAAATTGTTCCGCATATGATGCATATGTCTTTTGCATATCGACAAAGCTAGCAAAGAGTGTCGTTATGGAGTTGCTAACAACCTTGGTGCGTTCCACCAAATGATTCTGTTCACTGGCCACATGATTGGCACACAGATTCAGGTGCGTTTGCATGCGTCCGCATATGTTGAGTAAATGTTGTGAATGCAAACGCTCCAATATCTCGGCATCGCGTGTATATGTGGCCGAACTGATTGATTCCCGGAGCACAGGCAAGAATTGCGGAATGTTGCGCAGTCGGGTCAAATCCGGATCGATATCGTCGTGGGTATCACGAGCACCCGGCTTGACAATCACAATATTATGACTGGAGGCTGTCGATTGTGGACGCTTTGGTTTGATGGTTGTGGTAATGCCACTTGGATGCGATTTACGAGCAGCGGCACGACTGGCGGCGCTACTCTGTTGCAGCATGTGTGCCGGCCGATTGCGTATCTTTGGTGAATCGCCAATGGGTCGATCTGTATAGGATACATAGGGTAAATCGGAGCATACGCTCAGCGGTGGCGATGGCGGTCGACTTAGTTCCGAGCTGGTCGGTGAGGCAGTATCCAAAATGATTTGTTTGCTGGCAATCACAATGCTAGCGGGTCCATGTGGCAGTGTTTGTTGTTGTTGATGATGCTGTTGCTGCTGTCGCTGCTGGACGGCACCGCCGCGACGCTTATTGGTGGCTGCAGCAGCAGCGGCTGCTAAAGCAAGAGCGCTGCCATCGCTCATGGCATTGGCTTCGAGGGGCGTCGGGTCACGTCTCTCAAAGATCTCATGGCCATCAGCCTCGATGCGCTGCTGCGAGTGCTCGGCACCCATTGCGCTGGCCTTTTATTGATTTTATTCCGTACTTATATATACTGCTGCCTTAAGGATATATGCGTAATTCCTTTGTTGTTTTATTTATTATTTTTAAACACAATAGTTAGTTGCTTGTTGTTTAGTTGTGTTTAATTATGACAGCATATTTGTTGCTGTCTTAATTTTTGTGTTTTTTGTTCTATTTCTCTTGTTGTATTTCTATCCCTTTTATGTTATTTATATCGATAGCATAGTAGCTGTATCGAAACATCGATAGAAGTTGCAGCTTTGCAATAGTGATTTACATATAACGGATCTTTTTGCGGTGCATTTGAAGCCTCAGTTTGCTTTTTTTTTTATTTTATATTTTTTTTTTGTAAAAATTTGTGATTATATTGCTTAACTTTTCATCCTTATTTATTATGTTCATGGATATAATTTGTTTTTATTATCGGAATGAATTGATTGGAACACAAACAAACATTTTGAATGTCAATTTGTTCGCTGTCGCCATACTGTCTGTCATTTTAATGGAATTGTCATTTTGCCTAACTTAAGCAATTTCGGCGAAACATTCCTTCTTTTCGTTTTAAGCAGTCGACGAAGAAACCCGTCTGCTCCGGCGCTTAAAACGTTTTTTATTATTTATATACTTCTAGTTATTTTTTTTTCGGTGTTATTTTGTTTGTTACAATTAGATAAAGTGAGTACAATTCATTAAAATGCAATTTTACATAAATTGCCAACTTTATGTACATATCTTTTCCCTTTTTTTTTTCTTGTGACGGAAAAAAGTTTGATTAAGTATGAGCACTGATAGCTCCTCAGATAGCTCCTCAGATTATGATCTGATCGAACTCGCACAGCGAATCGAACGCAATTCGGATCGTTTGACTAGACCTGTGTCCTCCCGAATGCCTTCACCTTTAAGCAGAGCGACGCTACAAGACATTGAGAATATAAATTGGGCATTGGCGAACCGCTACAATCATCAACTCCAATTGATGCGCTTAAGAAGAGCTGAGCTTGACAATATACCTCTGCCGGATATGGAGTCAATCCCCGTAGAGATTAGCCCAGCAGCAACGAGTACGATATGCAGGACATATTATCAGTTCAGGTGCGCAGCTTCTTTCCGGAATATTAATTATCCGATGCCAGAACCCGAAACTATAAATCAAACTTACGTTCTGCATGATAGTGTTATGAGGTGGATGAACGGAGACCGCTCGTGGGCGGATCACACTGTTGATGAATATCCAATAATGCTTAATGACGACAACGTGCTACAGACGGATACGGCGACGGCTATAATCTCCAACAACAACCGCCCGACGGAGGCTGTAAGTATTAACTACAAGAAAAAGTTTATAAAACTTATTTAATACCAATCTAAAAATATTTGTTTATTGCAGGCACAGACATCGGCAAATATACCAACGATCAATTTGGTGGATCAACAAATACCAACTATCGACCTAACATTGAGCGATGATGAATCTCTTCCAGCAACACCAACACCGCAAAACCAAGACACACCTGTGACACGGCCGATATCGCCAGTTGTAGTGGAGGAGTCACCGCCCTTACGGCTCAGACTTCGCCCACGCGTACCTAAATCCTATGCACCCTACAAACGCAGTACAAGATCCTCCAAGCGGAGATAGATTCTCACACATAACTAAGGACTATATGAAGATTGTATAGCCAAAAGGGTCCACGGCTTACAAAAGCGTAACACACAAGAAAATTCATAGCTTCTTAGCTTATCAAATTCAGGCTTACAACAGCATACCCATCGTATTATAACATTTAAGATTGTTGGCCTCAATTTGTATAAGCTAAAGCCACACAGAAACCAAAATTGTTTGTACTTATAGATAGAACATCCATTTTCTACCTTTATAAAAACATTTATATATATATTACGCTGAGCACAAGTCATTAAACAAATATACAAACACAAAATATTTGGTTTCACTTTCAAGAACGTACAAAAAAAATATCAAAGAATTCTAGCGACTGTTTGAAGATTTAATAGGCTTTCGTAAGTCATAGAAAGTACTTGAACTTGAAGATTATAAAAGTGAGGTTTCAAACTTTAGATTAAATAATGAACATTTGCAACAAAATTTTTTTAAATCTCTTTAGAAACACCGGAGATATTTCAAATTGAAATTAAGTCATCTTAACGGACTGTACGCGTTACGTAACGGGCAAGAGGTATGTCCTACTCGGAATTTTTCAACAAGAGCTTATTTTAAAACACTTTCATGATTCTACTTTAGAAAATATGCTTCTTTATTAATTATTTAATTGGTTTTGGAGTTGCTTTTTTTCATAGATAAAATTTGTTGAAATGCATTTTTTTGGTTGATTTTGGTTGTATGTCGTCGTTGTCGATTAGATCTCATGACGCAGACCATGATAGGAGATCTGTTTTTGGGCAGGAGTACGCTTGCCAAAGGGACTCTTCTCATTGACTTCCAGAATGTAATCACCCTGGAGATCGTAATCGGCCCAGATGCCCATGTAGGTGCGCTTGCCGAAGCCATCGTTTTGCTTGTACTGCTTCAGGGAGTTGGCGGCAACAGCGGGGAAGTTGCGCTCACTGCCGGGACGCACAGATTCGGCAAAGTAGCGAGTGGCACGCATAACGGCCTCAATCACATTCTGTGCACCGGGCACACCCTGGGTGGGTCCATTGGGATAGAAGTCGACATCACCGCAACGCATTGGGGTGCCCATGGAGAGGCTGGATGTGTGGATGGCATCAACGAAATCGGCATCACCGCGAGACAGACCGACAAGGACATCGCGACGCTTGGCCAACAGCTTGGCGGGATCGAGACCGGTGATGCGGCGCAGCTTGTGGCCGGTATGGGCGGTGAACTCTTGACCGGCAGCGCCAGCAACATGAGCAGCAATACCCTGTCCAATCACATGGATGATCTCATGGGGCACACCCTGGTTCGTGAGCTCAATCAGTGTCTGGGCAACCATGGCACCGGTGCTGGCCACATCCAACATGGCGTAACGCTTGAAGCTGGTCAAAGTGGAGCCCAAGTCAATGATCTGTAAAGAAACCGATGCAAATTCCAAATATTGTAGATGGCGAAGAAGAGAAGGAAGATAAAATCACCAACCACTTACTAATGGACATGCCATGGTGTGCAAAATCGGTACCAGCTTCTGGCGCCACCTCTCTCTCTCTCTCTTGGGTGTTGAGAGAGGCCAGCCGCTCAATTTGCAGGCGTAGCGTGGCGCTAGGGAATTACAAGGCATTGCAAGCAACTCACCCCTATTTTATGCAAGTGCTGGTATGCCAGCGATCGTATGTATAGCGGCACATTGCGTTCGGCTGGCCTCTCTCACCACCCGAGAGAGAGAGAGGTGGCGCCAGAGATTAAAAATACGATGCACCCACCGATTTTGCACTCAGCGGCATGTCAATCATGGTTGGTGATAAAATAAAACTTACGATCAAATTGCCGCTGGTGGTCTTGGCCATTTTCCACTCATCTGAGGATTCCTCGCTGGATGTGGATTCGTAGCCATTGTTCTTTTGCTGCTGCTGCTGCTGTTGCTGCTGCTGTTGAGCGTTCTTCTGCTGTTGCTGCAGATTGTAACGCTGGATGTAAGCCTGTTCCAGCTTGCGCATGGCCTTCTTGATGGTGGGTGTGGTTTGGGGCAGACCGGTTAGCACAATGGTGACCTCATCCTCACCGAAACCAGACTGAGCCTTGGCCTTCTCCACAAAGTTGTTCAATTTGGCCTCCACACGCTCGCCATTGGACTTGACGATTCTCACGGGGATGTTGCTTGGGCTGGGCACAAAGTTGGGTGTCAGATCGTGATTAATGTGTGAAATGTGATCTGTCAAGAAAAATGAAAATGAGGATTAGTTGACTTCAAAGGCTTCTTCAGCATGTGCCACATACAGAACTTCTCCAGCAACTGGGCGCCCTTTTGCAGTGGCATATTCTCCAGACGCTCAAACGACACGTCATTCAAGGATGGCAAATTCTCCAGCTCGGCGGCGCTCAGCCATTTGGTGGGCTTCAGCTCATCCTTGGTGGCACTAGCGACCACAATCAGGCATGCCAACAGGCAGAATCTCAGCGACATGTTGCAGTTATTGCTCGGTCAGTTGTAAGGTGTTCAAACGTTGTTGGGCGTTTGATAATTTTAACGGCATTACGTTTGCTTTTTATAGTGCTTAGCGCTTGCAATCAGGTTGATATTTTTTGCTGATCTTGGCAAGCGTGTGTCGCAAAGCTTAATTACGTAGACTGAAAATTGTATAGGTATAATCATTAAAAGCCAGCAAGTAAAAGTGCTCTAGTCGCATGCATTCGGCTAGAATAAATATATATGTAAACAATTTCGTTTGAGTCATAATTAAATGCAAGTAAAGATGGCTGCCCTCTTTATTGTCTTCTTCTTTTGACACACACACATTCAAACTTACATACATAAAAACCTCAATTTTCTGCCGCTCACACGTTTACATAAAAATCAGAGTAGGAGCAAAAAGGAAATTGAAACAAATTCAATTCAAACAAAAAAAACAACAGCTATCGATATACAAATTAAATATTTATCGACTTTCAAACGCAAAGTGCAATCAACGCTCACAAACCAGGGATTAAAAGTTTCGAAACGATATATGCATTAATGTACAATATATATGCATACAGAATATCCAAGTTATATATGACCTTTGGTTTTCATTAGATACAGGGTACAAATCGCAAAACTGCAGCAGCGGTAACCATATTTCTTATCGTCGTGCCCTTGTAAGCCCATATTTAGGTTTTTGAACCCAAATCATTTAGCGCTGATTACGGATTATAAACTGAGATTATAAATACATCCTGCAACTTTGTTACACATTTTGATTCATGTTGACGGCAGAGATTGCGAGCACATGCCAAATTACCCGTTCCTTCCTAGTTAAAGTTCACACACACAGTTTATTTTTATTAATCAAAATAAATGCTGTGTCGTATAAAATACATTTTTTTTTGCTTGGTTTCTCTTTTATTTTGCTTGCCCAAGTAGAAAATTTATCAAAGCTCGACAATTTCTTTTCATTGCATAATTAATATTCATATATCAATTAATATTCATGTCACATAAAGTCTATTTTGTTAATTATCTTTAATAATAATAAAAAAAAATAGTTTACATTAAAAATATAATAGTATAAACTTATTTCTGTTGATTGTTGTATGTTATATGTCTACAGCACACGTTTACTAATGTTCGTATAGCCAATGCCCACACATGTCATTAAAACCTTTTGTGCACCACGCACATCTTCAGCGTCATCGTCATCATTCTCCGGATTCTCCAGTTTAAATGTAACTGAGAAAAAGTCACGCAGATGCTGCAGAAAGTGCACAGTGTATGTGGAAAGGGCGCCTGCAAGACAAATACATAAATATATGAGATTGAAAGTTAAAAAAAAAAGTATATATAACAAACGCGCACCTGTTAGAAATTTAGAGACGTGCTTTTGTCCCAGAGCCATGAATAGAGCGGCCAGCCATTGATAGGCAGAATCACAGCAGCCACCGCGATATATTTCATCTAGCAGACGCATGGCAACATCTCGTCCCAAGTCTTCTGGTATTGAGGGTGTTTCCGACTCCTCTCTGGTACTGGAAATACAGTCGGCTGCATAGCAAACACCGTCCGTAGTCTCAGCCAGCAGGCAAATGCCAAAGCCCGGTGAATTGCCCGACATTTTACCACGATTTTGATCTGTATAAATGTAGACGTCGGGCAGAAATTTGAGCATACATCCCTTGGCCGATTCCACAGTGCGATTGCCCATTGCTGGTGACACTTTGCAAGCGTAAACGGTGCCCCGGATACGCTTCACCATGCCCTGCTGTTGGCACTGTATGGCGCGCAGACTTTTGCGGACGGGACAGCTGAAGATAATCTCACCACCGCCATTTGGAGCAACACCGCGACGCACTACACGCAAATCCAGTCCATCGTCGACCAAGAGGAAACGTTTAAGCAGTGGCAGTGCAGCACCCTTTATATGATCCACCGATGGTGAATCTTTGCTGTTTGTTATGCCGCGCAGTGTACACTGTAGCGGCAATTTGCAGAATGGACCCAGTGCGAACAGTGTATCCAAATAAAAGCCAATGCCACGTTCCAAGGAGCAATCGTGGTGCAATTGACCACCCTGGAGCAGACCAGGAGTGAACATGACACTAGTGCCAGCCGGATTAAGTTCAATTCTGGTACCGTTTGTCAACTTGTCGAGCAGCCGAATTAGGTTTATCTCATATTCCCGCAAGCCGGGCGCTCGTTCGTCTTCAGCGCGAATTTGTGTGATTTTGACTGGTTTACCGCTAAGGCAGGCGAGGACAAGCCGTTGCTTAAGAAAATTACTGCCTCGATATATAAGGCAACTGCCTTCTTGTGCAACAGGCGGCATGTTTGTTAATTTATTAAACACCGAAACAAAGTAACAATATTTAAAGTCTCCGCGTGCTTGCACGTGTGTCCAAATTGTAAACAACCAGGGGTGCAGACACTTCAAATATCGAGCTAGTAGGCGTTCGAACATACGGTTGCTTTGCAACCATCGATATAGATTTGATCAACACGTCAAAGCATTCGATATTCTACAACTTAAAGCGTCTATCTTCTCTAAGTGCGCCATTTTCAGAACCCGTTAGACGAATACTTTTTTTCTCAAGAAATAGTCGAACAAACTTTTCAATAAATAAATTAGCTATGGCTGACCATGGATTAGTGAGATGTCCGTTTGACAAGGGGCATCTCGTGCTGCAGCGCCGTCTAAGCGTGCACATCAACCGTTGTGCTCGAAACCATCCGAACGCCAACTTAAGCTGCTGTCCCTTTGACTCCTCTCATTGGGTTGAGCCTGAAAACATGAAGGCAAGTATCATCTTAACATACACGCAATCAAAATTGTGAACGTATTATATCCTCGAAATACTAAAAAACAACATCAATTCTTCTTATTACAGGCACATTTGGAAGATTGCAAGTCAGTTTGCGAGCTTGTAGATGTCTTAGGTGAATTGCCGCCGCGCAAGCCGCATATGGGTGATATCAAGCCACATATGTCTAAACTTCTGGCGACTGAAGAAAATTGGGATGACGAACCGCCAGCTCCCACCTATAACCCACAGGAAGAATGTAAAAAGAAGAATATAGTGCGTAATGCACAGGGCTATTCCAAATCGGAGCGCGTTGCCTTTCGCAAAAAAGAGCGCGAGCGTCTCCGCAAGTTGAGCGAAAATGCAGCTGAATAACATACTTGGCTTAGTAATAAAATAATCACTAAACGCTAATAATTGTTTATTATTATTGTTATATGATTTCATAATAAATAATAAAAACGAAAACAGCGTGTTTCAAATATAATTTCATTTAAGTCGCGGGCACCGACAGGTGGCAACGCTTAAAAAAAGGTGTGACCATATGTGGTATTTTTTATTTGTGCTAGTATATTTTTCTTGGTGTATGTCCAAAACAATATTGAGTAAACTGTCGAAGGCAGCAGTCTGACAAACAGATGTTACTCTTAGTGGATTGTTTGTCGTGTTCGCTTCGTTACGGATATTGAAAATTTATTTTCAAGCATCAAAACCGATTTTCATTTAAATTGCACCAATTTTAACCAAAGTTAACTAAAAATTGCGCAAATAATTGAATAAATATTAAATTAACTTAATTGCCAAAGCTCGATTTGGAACACGAGCTCGCAGCGCGTAAATTTAGCCATTTCATACATACTCACGTATGTGTGTATAAGTGCATTGCAGGTTCCAATTTTTTCATTTGTGTGTGAGTGTGTTTGAGCTGCATTTTTTTTTTTTGCGTTAAAGAAGTATAGTTTTTTGCAAGTTTCCACACACATTTTCACGTTGGTACAAAGTGAATGTTTTTGGTACAAAACGGCTTAAACGATATTCTCAAATTGCATTTGGTGTGCGTATTATACCCGCATAGCAGAGAACACAACCTAAAAAAAACATATACCTACGAATTTCAACGCTAAAAGCAAGTTGCCAAACAAAAAGAAACGGGCTCCAGCAATTGCAGCGCGCCAACATCGCTGCATTTTGGTGTGGTTGTGTTGTTGTTGTCGCCGCGAGTGTAGGCCGCAAACGGAAAAGAAGCACAAAACGCAATCAAATAGTAAGGACGCAGTGGTAAGTTAAGAAAAATTCTTATTTTATTTGAATAAGCGCACACGTATTATTATGTATATAAAGCAAAAGTACATACTAATAATAAAAACAACATTGACCGATCGAAAAAGAAGAAAACCGGCATTAACCGGCAAATGCCACAAAAAGCAGAAACAAAAATAAAGAGCAAACGCTTGCACATTTAAACATATATGTACATATGTTTGTATTCCCGTATTCATATGTACTTTAATGTTCATGTTTACATCACTTAATGTACGTTGTAAAAGTGCGCTGCTGTGTCAATTTTCATATGCAGCAAACTACGCACTTTCCAATCAGATTTCAAATTGTAAGGGCCCGCAAGATTTGAGTGTTGTGTGTGTATGTGTGTGGCGTACGTGATAATTTTGGCCGGCACGCACGCATACAGGCAAACAGCTGCGCTGGTATAGGGCGAACAGAGAGCACAAACATGCGCGTCGACTTGTTTTTCTTCTTGCTCTGTTTATATGCTCGCTTTATTTATTTTTTCGGCTACCTTCCAGCTCATTCCAATTCCATGGGCTTGTTGTTGTTTTTGCTTTTTGGCGTTGCCACTGTCGCTGCTAATTTGTTTTTTTGTACTCGTCATTTTATTCCCTCTGTTTCGTGGACATTTTGATCGGCCCCCATCAATTAGGTTTATGCTGTTCTTTACACTTTATACACATTAACATGTGGTTATGTATACCGTATGAGCAAAAATCTTAGTAATTTGTCTGAGCTTGTATGTAAATACTGTGAGCTCTATGCGAAATCAGATTTTACTGAGAAATGAAACCAATAAAGGGTAGACTAATATTTACAACCCGGATTGTTTCCATGCATCACACACACCGTATTATTGGCGTATGTACATACATACATATGTACATGCTGCTGATGCTGCCTCTGCAAGCGTTGTGTAGCCCAATTTTTGCGACGCAATTTCGGCATAGCGTCGGTTTATGTTCTTATTGGTAGACAAACGTTCTAAGAGGAATTTTTCAAAACCACAATAACAACAATCCAAATGTACATAAACAGTAAAAACAAAAAGTTCACATAAATATACATACATATTTACTACGTAATAATGCTGTAAGCATTGCCAAAAAAAAAAACTTCCAAATTCTACCCGCCATTTGCGCTGGCTCTTGCAACGAGGGTTGCGCACAACAAGTGCAAAACAGAAGCAAAAAAACAGTAATAACAACGCAATGCGCTGCAAAATAATAACATAGAAAGTTTGTAAGAGGGAACAATTTTCAAGGTTAAGCCGGGCAAAACAAACATAAAACCGGTTACAGCATATAAATACGTATGTATGTTTGTTTGTACGCATGTATATACAAAACATGTCGGTATGTATGTATACGTTGAAAGGAAAAGGAGGAACATGCGGCGACAACAGCGTCGCAATAACATGCACACATACAAAAATATACATAAGCATATGATATTGTTTGTGCGTATGTATGTTGTGCATACATATGTACGTATGTACATATATGTACAAATTGTCCACATTGCACAAATTAAATCACATAAAAAGACAAAAGCTTAAAAACGGTGAAGTTGTCTATGGAATGTGTCCAACAGAAATGTGTTTACTAAATAAATGTACATATGTATGTATGTATGTACATATGTCCCAGACTTTATATGGACATTATATGTATGTATGTATGCATGTGTATGATAACTTCACATAAAGTTCTTTTTTAAGGAGAAAACGGGATAGACATATCGTTAGTCAATTAGCTGAGCTGAGCGAGCGAGCAGTAAGGGTTGCACTGCTAACGGTAACATTTATGCTCTTTGTGAGTGTGCTTGTGATTGACCTTGAAATTGTTCTAAGGGAGTTCGTAATGCGTAGCAGATATTTGAAGCAGCATACACATACACAAACATACATACATACATACACTTTCAGAAATGTGTTCATAGGTCGGCAACGCCAATATTAAGTGCTCTCAGCAGTGCTGCCAGAATCTCCGAGGCAAAAATTGCTAGATTTGGTAAAAAAAAAGTTGCTAGAAATTGTCAAAAAAATTTATAAACCAAGTCCAAGTCGCTTAGCTGTGTGTGTGTATGTGTGTAAAAATGCTGGCAATCATTTGAAAGCTTTAAAATGTGCTTTAGATATGCAAAAGCTAAAAATATGTTAATAAAAGGGTCTTAAAATGGCAATTTTTAAATAAAATAAAATTAAATATAAAATATTTTTTTTTGCCACAAGCCTCTTATAATTCCCAACTGGTTGTAGCTTTAAGAAAGGTACCTTAGGCCTGTGCCAGCCGTCTGTGACAAATATTTTTTTTTTTTTTTTTTTTTTTTGTGTAAAAATAAATTTGTGTATAAGAAAATAAATTTTATTATAATTCCCAACTGGTTCTAGTTTCAAGAAAGGTACCTTAAGCCTGCCTGCTCCAATGCCAGCCATCTGTGACTCGCCCTTGTGTGTGTTAGTGTTTATCTGAAGCAGTGTATCTCTCTTTCTCACTCAGAGTGTCTCTCTCTCTCTTTCTTACTCAGAGTCTCTCTCTCTCTCTCTCTCTTTCTCACTCAGAGCCTCTCTCTTTCTCACTCAGACTCTCTCTCTCTCTCTCCCACTCAGAATCTCTCTCTCTCCCACACAGAATCTCTCTCTCTCTCTGTCTCTCTCTCTCTCTCTTTCTCTCTTACTTAAAATCTGTCTCTCTACTAGATTTGTGGTTAATAGCATTTTTTAAAATTAAATTGCAAATTTTTTGAAAAGTGGCCAGATCTAGCAACTAAATTGCTAAACTGGCAGCACTGGCTCTCAGACACAGTGCAAGACGGTGCTTGTGCGTGAACACATGTGTAAATATGAGCTCTGAGTTACATCGCTGTTGTTGCTTACTACGCATATGTACGTATGTATGCATGTATTTATTTCACTAAGCATTCACGAATGTCGGAATCACAGAAACAAAACAAAAACAAATGTGTATATATGTACATAGTACATATGCTGTGTATTTTTAGTTCTAAATGACCGTCGCCAGATCGCGAATTGCCTTTTCCTAGTCTCTCTGTCTGTCTTGTCGCCTGTTATTGTGTTGTGCTTATAATAATATACATAAATAAAAATGCGTTAAATGTACATTTGTATGTGTGAAAACAGTGGTAGGGGGGGAAAGGCTGGCCTTTCACAATAAAAACATTCACCGATTAAATAACAATCACTTTTGTTGGTATCAAGAATGCATATTATAAACAAATATGTCCACACTATTGTGTTTTCAATGTTTGAATGTTTACAATGTGCATAAATATTTGCAAGAAAAAAAACGATCTAATGTTTACACTCATAATCTCTATTTTTTTTTGTACTTTTCCAATAGAACTTCAACAAAGGAAACCAACAATCAATCAAAACTCTATTTAGACGAAGGAGAAGAGAGAGAGACCATAAAGACAACTGTGTTTTTCTTCATCCAAGAACTCACAAGCAACTGCAAACAACAACAAAAACAACACCCAGACATATATAAATAGGACACCCAAAGAGACAGAAAGTTAGAGAGAGAGAGATTGAGAGAGTCAGTTGAAGTAAAGGAAGTTGGAGAGCAGAAGATCTTAAGTATGGAGCTGGAGTCGAAAATGAATAATAAACACGCCAATGGCGATGCTGCCAACGGCTCCGATTCCAAGGAGAGCTCAGTGGAACGTGAGCTGAATGACGAAATTGAGGCTGTGGAGCTTAATGGGGGCTCCTCCAATGGGCATCACCACATGAAGAAGCCATTGCCCGTGGGCGATGGTCATGACGGACGCATCAAACGCAAGGCCAAGCGCCTAATCCAAAGACAAAATAGCGGCAGTGGCTCAGGATCAACACTGACCAATGGCGGCATTGCTGCTCTGGCCAGTGGTGCTGGCGGCGGCTCGCCCAGTGCCAGCAATGCAACAGTCTCCTCAACGCTGGCCAACGGCGTATTGCCTGTGAGCACTGGCTATGTGGTGCCGCATCGTCGCTGGAAGAATAGCCGCAGATCTCGCAATTTGACCCGTGGTCGCGGCTTGCCCAAGAAGGGTGGTGCCGGTGGCAAGGGAGTATGGGGATTGCCCGGCTCCGAGGCCCTGGCCGAAGTCTATGAGGATGAGAATGATCCGAACTATGATAGCGAGTGCAACGATCGCAATGTGGAGCTGCGCGAAGTGATTACTGAACTGACCGCCGAGGAGTTCTTCAAGCTCGCCGAACCCATTGTACTCGAATACTACGAGCATGGCGATACCCATGAGGTGGCCGTCAGTTTTGATGAGATCTTGCAGAGTCCATTGCGCGAGCATATCACTAGCATTCTCGTTGAGATTGCATTGGATCATAAGGATTCGCAGCGTGAGATGACATCGGTGCTGATCTCGGATCTCTATGGACGTGTCATCACTGGCAAGGACATTGAGAAGGGCTTCAATATGCTTCTAGCCAATCTGCCCGATCTCATACTCGATACACCCGAGGCCCCAGTCATGATTGGCAATTTTATGGCCCGTGCCATTGCCGATGACTGCATGCCGCCCAAATTTGTTAGCCGACCCGAGGAACACCAGCATTTGAACGAGCATGCCGAGCAGGCATTGCGCCGTGCCGATGCTTTGCTCCACAAGCAGGTGTGGGCCCACTTGGACAACGTTTGGGGCATGGGCGGGCCATTGCGTCCGGTGAAGACCATTACGAAGCAAATGACGCTACTGCTCAAAGAGTATTTGTCGTCGCGCGACATTGCCGAGGCGCAACGTTGCCTGCGCGCCCTCGAGGTGCCCCACTATCATCATGAGCTTGTCTATGAGGCAATCGTTATGACTTTGGAATCGCTTAGCCAGACCACCGAGGAGTCCATGTGTGAGCTGCTCAAATCGTTGGATCTAACATGTCTAGTTCTTCCCGCTGGCATGGAGCAGGTTAGTGTTTATCGATCGACAATCGAATCAAAAAAACAATAACAACAAATACCGGATATTTAATTTAAACTTGATATTTATAAGACTTAAAGATTAGAATGTGGTCATAAATAGTATCTGACCTCTTTGGAAAATTACCAAAACAAAAAACAAAACTAAATTTATATTTATACATATATTTATACACATACAAACATAATCACATGTGTATGTTTGTATGCATATGTATATTCATTCATCAGATAAACGGTAGATGAAAAGAAATTGTTTATCGCACAGTGGGCCAAAAATATATATATTTAAAGATGATGTCATAGTACAACAAAAGTCAATATCAAATGCCTATTTTCAGAAATCAATCATTTTCCCAATACACATGTACATACAAATACTGTAGTACAATAATGTAATCTAGTATTAACTCTCACTTTTATTATGAAATTTATATGTACATATTATATATCGTTGCTGTTGTTGTTATTTGCAGGGCTTTATGCGCGTCTACGATGATATGGCGGACATTGTGCTGGATGTGCCATTGGCGTATATAATACTCGATAGATTTGTGGAACGCTGTAATCGTGCCGGCTTCCTAACCGACAAGATAATCAACAATGTGCCATCCCGGTAAGTGCAATAAACAATCGTTTCTATTTATAACAAATCACACATATGTACATACATACATACATATGTACTTAAGTGTACAATCGTTTTGAACGTTGTATGTGTGTGTTGATAAGTTTAGCCCACTGTTCAGGCCCACCTGTAAACCACATACAAAAAAAACAAAAACCAAAAACAAACAAACCAGTAAAAACAACAACAACGTCGAGCAAGCAAGAACATGCCAATAAAAATAAAAATCAACAACAACAATTCAACTTTTACGTAATCTTTGTCAGTCAGTGCTGCGACTCGCGCTCCCCCGTCAACAATATATAGCCCATTAATTTTTTGTTTTGTTCTTGCTGTTATTATTATTATTATTGTTGTTTCAGGCTCTGCTTTGTAGGAACATACATATACATATATACTCCATACGTATATATGTGTGTATATGCGTACATATATGTATATACGTATATATTTTTATGTATACGCCTCATCAAGTTGATTTCATTTTTGTTTTTTTCATTGCCGGCATTTTGCATCACTTCTTGACTTGTGGTGGCTGTTGTTGTTGTTGCTGTTTATTATTTTGTGTGTCGCCCGTCGCGTTGTTCTTCGTCTTTTTTCTTTGCTTGTTTTCGCTGCTGTTGTTGTTTTTCTTCTTCTCGTTTGCTTTTGGGCTCATTTTCTCACTTTTGGTGCGTTTGAGTATGTATGTATGTTGGGCATGTATGTGTGTGTTTGTGCTTGTTTGTTTATGAAATTTCTATTGCGCAGTTTGGTTTTTGCGCTGACGCGTAGTCGTCTCTGCCTCCGCCTCTGTCTCAGTCGTCGGCGACGTCGGCATCTGCGTTAGGTTGGGGCAGTCGCAGAAGTTGATTGTGGGGCCAGTTTATCAGGCGCCGGTTGGCTATTTATTATTTCATTGAGCATATATGTACATACATTTGTACATATGCATGTATGGACATGTTTATACTATGTATGTACGAGGGTTTTGCTTACCCTTTTCACACCTTGTTCGAAAAACGAAAAAAAAAAAAACGGACGTTAACAATATTGTTATTCACATGCTATGTACATATGGTTTATTTTTTCATTTTTATCAAACACATGTGTACGCACATACTTAAATTGATATCAAATAACAAACATACGTACATTTAGAAGGGTAAACAATTGTCGGTGTGTGATTGTGTGTGTTAAAAGAGTCAAATATTTTTTTTTTTATTTATTTATTATAGACATTTCTAAGATTGCTATATTTGTTGTTTATTTATCGTAGTACCAAGCACCTGCACTATTTATTTACTTACTCGTGTGACTCGCATGCAATTTTTATTTATAATTTCAAGCCAAACACATTCTTGCATAAACATGCATACATGCATAAGTATGTATGTACATATGTTTGTGAATACAACGTGGTGTGTTTATATCGATAATGCTTATCGATTGCGTATCACTTGGCGCACACCCATCCATACAAAAGTTGGCATTGATGTTACAAGTAGTTGCTATTATTGTTATTGTTTATTGGGTGGTGGTGAGGTGCAACAACCTGCATGTGGTTCAAGATCGTGAGTGCTGTGTGGAGAAGGTAAAAATGGCGTCTAAACGACTAACGTTGCTGTTGTTGTTATTGTTGCTGCCAGTCGCAGTTGCAGTTTGCTGCTGCTGTTATCGACTTGCTTCGCCACACCCACAAAACAACAACAACAAAATGCAGTAACAAGCAGACAGTTGTCGGTCTATGAGCAGTTGTAGTTGTTGCTGTGTGCTTAGCAGTGGCTGTTGCTGTTGTTGTTGTAACTGCATTTTGCATTCGCCTTGGCTGCGGCTGTTGCTCTTTGGCACTTAACATAGCCACAACAGCAGCAACAACAACAGAAGCATTCACTTTACACACACACAGAAACTAGCAAACGCCGACGCGACATCGTAGCGCTAAATACCCTAGAAAATGCAAAAAGGTGTATATTAAAATGCCTATCACAAGGTGCAATCAAATAAAAAAAAAAAAATAAAACATTTTAGGTCTGCATAGTTTTTATCAAGTGGCAACCTTGTTGGGAATTTGCATTGAGCGAAGCTTGAAGTTGGCTGCAGTTCATTGGAAATGAATGGAAAAGAGAGTATTGTTGAGTCGAAAGTGTTTATTGACTGCTACTACGTTTATGCTATGAAATTCACGCTTTCTTCAATTCGCAAAATCAAATTTGTTCCTGTTTATGCAGCTTTTGCGAATTCACAAAATGACCAACTTTTTGGCAGATGTGGCAGCACCAACGCAAACTTAATCCATATTCATGGATATTTATGAGCTAGAATCTTATTTTTATGTGCCCAAACAATTGGCTAAAATTTATGAACAGCTGTGGGCTAAAGTTCAATGTTACCAGACATTGAGAAAAAAGATCTGGTAGCATCTGCGCAACTTAAGTTGGCTACGCCACAGCATTTCATGAATTGACGTCGAATTCATAGTCAACTTTCGTGTGTAAGCGAATTCATGAAATGGTGTTTATGCACGCACTTTTCATGAAATGATTTTGCAAAATGAGCATAGCATAAACGTAGTATGCATTGCTTTTAATTGTTGTCGCTCTATCTGTGCACAAACACCAACAACAACAACAGTGATTCCCGTGCTTACCTTCTCCCCCCCTTATCTACAGGAAAGTCGCCAGCCTCCAAATTGCATTTTATACTTAGTTTATTTATATACAAACATACATATATACGTACGTAAGCATACATGTTGGTGCATACATATAAATTTAAAGCTTTAATGTTGATGTAGGTTAAAATTGTATACCACTGGCTTGGCACTTTAGATAAACCAACCAGTGGCTTGTGCACGCAGCGAAACTAGTTTCAAGTTGCCCTTTTCCCCCTCTGTCTCTCTCTGTCTCACACCCGCACTCGTTACTTGTCGCACAGCTGTTTTAGTCGTTGCAGCTTTTTCGTCTAGTGGGGAGAGGACAAAAAAAAAAGGGTCAACGGTTGAATGAACTTTGCTGCAAATTCGTTTAAAGCGTTCCGCTATTTTTTTTCATTCAACATCACTTTTAGTGGCATTTGCCTAAATCTTTGTTGTGTTGCGATTTGATTTTGACATTGCATAATGCATTGTGCCAAATGTAAAACGTGTTTGTATGCACGTACACATGTATGTATACGTATGTATGTCTGTATGTAAGTGTTATTCCTTTGTGTGCTCGGAGTAGAATAAGCTGAATATTACTAATTGTATACCAGATTTTATCTTTGACCTCAGTTTAAATAAGTATTTATTTAACCAACAGTCGTCATGCATAAACACGTTTCTCATTAATTTTGTTTCGTATTCTTTTTTCTTACAGTGGACGCAAGCGTTTCGTTTCTGAGGGCGATGGCGGACACATTAAGCCAGCCAGTTTGCCGATGCGCGACTAAGGAGTGCGAATTGATTAAACTCTTCTCTCCGCATTAATAGAAACATCAACCAGCAACACCTATCACAAACGCAAGCAAGCACAGCAACAACAACAACAACAGCTAAAACGCAACTGAAGTACGAAAGAATATGCAAAAGATGTGTGTATCTTGGTGTTGTTTTTGTTGTTGTCGCACATGGATACAAAAAGAAAAAATCAAATAAAATAAAGCATGGACATTCAAAAAATCAAAAAAAAAAAAAAAATGAATAAGGAGAAAATCATTGCAAAAAGAGATAAATAAAGAAAAAAAAAACCGCAAAACACACACACACACATAACCATCAATCGGAAATTGATCTCCGTTTTAACTATATATGAATAATATTTACATACATACATATAAAACTACATACATATAAACATAAACATATATATTTTAAAATATTTGTAAAGAAACGAAACACAAAGAAATAAAAGCAAGAGACAGCGGCAAATGCAACAACAAAAGATTTAAACAACGGCAAACAGCAAAAAAAAAACCCGAAAACAAAATCAGCAATAAACAACACAAACACACTGACATATTCACACATCAAGAGAGACAGACAAAAACAGAGCTCCATACACCCACAAACACACACATGTATGGCGAGGAGTGAGCAGCAGGACAGCAGGAAGAGAGAGAAAAAAGCTGCTGAGAGAAAATATTTTGTCGCAGCTGCAGCCGAAACTGCGAAATGCATTTGCAAGCAAATTTACTTATACGGAACTGTTATACACACACCATTTCAAACACCCACACATCGATACACAGACACCCGTTATTATTACTAGACATTAACAAACACACACACACACAACTACAATTTATTAAAATATAAATATATATATTCAACTAAGTTTAAGAATACCCATGCAACATTTAACAAACAAACAAAAAGTAGTTACAGATTGCATTACGATTATTGCGCGATACGTTTAAGATTTTCACGCTAAAACAAAAACAAATCAAGTAAATGAATGCATAATTATTATACTTAAATATGTACTACAACATACTATGTCGGGCACCCTTTAAAACCACACACAAAACATTAAATTACAAATATTTGTCAAACACTTTAAATACAGCATTGTACCGGGAAGTTTCAAAACACACAGAATTATCAAAATTCCAATACAGTTAAATACTTTTGCTTAACATATTTTATTTCAGTTTCATTATATACGACCTTTAAGAAATTTATATTCTGGCTCGCATACTTTAAATAAATACATTTATGTATATTTTATGCGCATTTTTTGAAATTTTAAGCTGCCATGTTTAATTTCTTGTATGCTATTTTTTCGTATAACAGTTTGGAAGTACATGTATAATTGAAAAGTAGATAACATTTCTTGTAGAACTATTTTGTAAAAACATATTTTTGGCTAACTTTTTGCATTGTGCGCCTGCTTGAGAATGACAAATTCCGAATTTTTTTCTTAAACTTTTTTTTTTTGGTTTACCTACTAAACGCATTGGACGCGACTGTACTTTGCAGAAGAAAAAAACAAAAACAAATTTTGTAGTGTGAGAAAATCTTGCATAAGATATTAATTACCATACAAATACATATACTATATATATTATATACAACTATTGTGTTAAAAAATACATATAAAATATTAATGATAATAAAAAAAATGAACAAAAACATTTAAATCCCTAACTGAGTTTTGTCAAAAAGAGTTATGGGAAATCTGTTGCTGGATACTGCTAGCTTAGATCTGGCGGCTCCAGCTTAACCTCGCATCAGGAACGACCCATGCCGCCAACGCCAACAACTGTAGAGGGCATCATTACGGGACCATTGGCCGATAAACCTGAACTTCCAAGTCCGCCATGTAGCTGAACGTGCTTGCGATAGTTGGTAAAGTGCTCCAGATACTGCTTAACGGTGTCCATCGGTTCATAGAGATCGTTCTGCTTGGCGTGCAGCTGCTGCTGCCCCATTGCATTCATAATCGTTTGTGTTGTAAAATAAGTAGGATACTCCTTTGCCACATTGATGCCGAGAAAGCCCTGCAGCATTTCACGTATCATTTCCCAGCAGTAGGAGAGAGTTACGCATGGCCTGTACTCTATCTCAATAAGTATGCCTTTGAAGTGTTCCATCATGGTGACGGAGCCAAGCTTGATTACAAAATCACCATACTCAAAGCGGGCGCCGCGTGACTCAATCTTTGTTTGCTTTTTGGAAGTAAATGTGGATGTCATCTTAAGCATAAGCAGATCAAAGATAGCATCAGCCACAAGAGCCACTTGCTTGCCAGTGCCATTATCAATAATAGAGAACGTGGAGGCTGGAAACTCCGAATCGTGTAGAACATGAACGGCTCGCGTCGGTGATCCATGCTGTGGGGTTGAGATAAACGTTTCACAGTCCACCAAAAATTGACCGGCATGGGTGGCGCCTAGTGAGAGCAGGCGCTTGCCAAGATGATCAATGATGTGGGAACCGGATTTGCCCTCGGGCAAAGGATACGGTTGTAGTACGGTTACGCCCATCCTTTTGCTGAATACCAGATTTTGGATGTTTTAGTTTTGTTTTGTTGTGAGTCTTGCCACAAAATATAAGGTGTGACCGTTTGCCTAGTCTGCTATAAGAACAAAAAATACCGAAAAGTACAAAATACTTCGACATAAAAAATTTACAAATCTTTCAAAAATTCCGATTAAGTGGCAACGCCATTGCTTATTTTTGTTAATTTTATTTATGCTTAAAATTAATTAATATGTTTAAGCGGCAACAGTTTTTCTTTGAGAACAGGATGTTTATTCCAATGCAATGAACTGCGAAGTAATTAATTTTAATTTAAATGCTCTCTTAATAAAATCGCAAACCGAATAAAATTTTGAGTTGAACATTGCAAATGCGATATTTTAAAAGCTCTTCTTATTTTTCGGGATGAATTTTTTATTCATTGTTGTTATCATAACAAAATACATATTTAATAATGTTGATGAAAACTCGATGTAGGCTATTTAAAATATGCATTGATGTAGTAATATATATATCGATGTATGAAGTATCGTATAGCACATCTCTCTCTCGTTTTTTACGTAGCTCCTGTTGTTTGTGGGTGGCGAAGTTTAATTGGTGGTGGCCTTCAGCAACATGACGGAAAAACGAAAACACAAAAGATCGGTAAATATAAAAACCAATAACAACAAATGCATATCATATTTTAGTACACAAACATATACAAAAACATAAATCCATATGTTTATGTTTATAGAAAGAGGAAATTGCACGCGAGTTCGACTTGCCCGAACGCAAATCGAAAATAGCAACAATACTTAAGCAAGAAGATCAGGCTTACTGCATTTGTCGCACATCGGATTGCTCCCGGTTTATGATGTAAGATAATAGCTATATAACTAAGCCAACCAGGCTGCAACTAATACGATTTCTTTGTGTAGCGGCTGCGATGGCTGCGAGGAATGGTATCACGGCAACTGCATTGGCATCACCGAAAAGGAAGCCAAACACATCAAGCAGTATTATTGTCAGCGTTGCAAAAAAGAGAATCCTCAGCTGCAGACCGTATTCCGTCTGGTTGCCACCGAGCGTGCAGCTGCCACAGCAGCTGCTGCGGCCTCAGCATCCACAAGCCATGGCAATTCGAGCGCCACAGGTGCGAGTGGCAGCCATGCGTCCACTTCAGGCTCCGCAGCCACCTCAAGCAGCACCGGCAGAAAAAATAGCACTGCCAAGGAGTCAACAAAGCAGGCTAAACGCTGTGGCACCTGCGAAGGCTGCCGGCGTGCCAACTGCAATCAGTGCGACGCCTGTCGTCAACGTGTTGGCCACAAACCACGTTGCATTTATAGAAACTGTGTGAACCAGTCGGCTAATCAAAATCAACCTGCAACCACAACGGCGGCTGGGCGAAAACGTGAACGAAACAGGGAATCGCAGCAGCAGCAGCATCAGCAGCGCAAAGCAAAAGTGGTGCGTGAGGCCAGTCCGGAGGTATTTGTGAATCCGGAGCTGATGGGCATACGCCAGTGTCATGGACCCGGTTGCCGTTGTCAGGCGCGACCGCAAAGTAAATACTGCAGCGACCAGTGCGGTTTCAATCTTGCCACGAATCGTATATTCCAGGTGCTGCCGCAACGTCTCCAAGAATGGAATCTAACTCCCTGTCATGCAGCCGAAGAGAATCGTGAACAGCTCGAGGTCATCCGACAGAAGCAATCGAATGTGCGCTTTGCTCTCGCTGAACTGGAGAAACGTGTCGAGGAGCTCAACATGGTGGTGGATCGGGCCAATCGCAGCCAGATCGAAACTCAAAAGACGCAGGATAATGGCGATGCCGAAGATGAGCAAAGCATGTACTGCATCACATGTGGCCATGAGATACACTCACGCACGGCCATCAAGCACATGGAAAAGTGCTTCAACAAATACGAATCACAAGCCAGTTTTGGCAGCATCTTTCAGACACGCATGGAGGGCAACAATATGTTCTGTGATTTCTACAATCCGGCAAGTAAAACGTATTGCAAGCGTTTGCGTGTCCTCTGTCCCGAGCACAGCAAGGATCCCAAAGTGAGCGATACGGATGTATGCGGTTCGCCGCTCGTACGCAATGTATTCATACCCACCGGTGAGTTTTGTCGTGCACCCAAAAAGAATTGCTTCAAGCACTATGCCTGGGAGAAGATACGTCGGGCTGAGATCGATTTGGAGCGTGTGCGTCAATGGCTCAAAATGGATGATTTGATGGAGCAGGAGCGTCTGCTGCGCCAGCAGCTCAGTTCGCGTGCCAATCTGCTTGGCCTAATGCTGCACTCCACCTACAATCATGAGGTGATGGACGAACTGGTGCGCAAACAGAAGGAGCACTTTGCCGAGCTCGAGAAGGCGAAGCGGCGACAGCAACAACAAATCCAACAATTTCAGCAAAAGCAGCAGCAGCAACAGCAACAACAACAGCAGCAGCAACAGCAGCAGCAACCACTGCAACAGCAACAGCAACAACAACCAATCAACCAACAAGAATTATTGCTGCAAGAGCAATTGTTGAGGCAGCAACTGCAGCAGCAGCAGCAACAGGAGATTTTGCATTTGCAAATGCAGCGCGATGAGCAGTTGAAAAAGGAGATGAATCTGCACAGCAAGAAGAAGCACAAGCAATGACATAAAAATAAGAAAAACAAAAAGAAAAAGAAGAAGAAAAGCAAGAAAAAACACAACGATGACGACGACGATGAGGATTCATCATCATAGGGGGGCCATCATCATTATCATCACGTTGTAACTATGTAATATTTTTTTTTATTAGAATTTAACTTTCACAAATACTAAGTAAAATGCTTTTTTTGCTGTAATTTTCACACCCCCTTCATCTTTAAACTTTAAGCTATTATGAATGTTATGAATATATATGCTTAACCTGATCACCATGGATATATGCATACATATATTTACTATTGTTACCATCAGCAACCTGATCAACACTGCCACTCTATCTGTCTCTGTCTCTCTCTCTCTCTCTATCCTTCACTTTTTGTATCTTTGTTGGCTCTGTGTCGTGTGGTGTGGAGGTTGCCAAGTGCCACATACATGGAGTTGCGCCGTTCCGTTTGTTTGTTATTGAAAACTAAGCATCAAAAGCAATGTACTATTTATTGATAGCAACCTGTCGCCGATAAGCACTGGGCCAACCACACTCAATTGTATATCATTCACACTGTATATATATAGATTTATATATATATATTTAGTTATAAAAGCATTGAATAAAACTTAATTCTATTTTGTCTACAATCAACTGTCATTTCATTTTGCATTCATCAACTAGAACTAGATTCATCCATCAATCTGCATGTTCATATATCTAGATTGTAATTAAAATCGTCCACCGATCCTCCTTACACTTTGCTTTACTTTTCCGCATACAACATATTTAGATAAGAAATAATGCCAGCATAATTAACATATACAGATGCTTAAAATTACTTTTAAGATCGTATAAATTGTAAGCAGAATTTTATTGCTTGATTATTTTAAGCCATTACCATATTAAGTTCTTGACGCATTCTTTTTCACAAAAAGTGACAAAAGCTTTTGGGCCGAAGTTTTTTTTTTCTATCATACTGGTTAGTTATAAATTTTAAAAATACAAGGCAAAAGGGTACCCTTAAAATAAATATATATGTATATGAATAGATAAAACTAAACGTTGTAATAACTTTTCTTAACCCTCCGTCCGATACCATATTTTATACACTTTCTTTCGATTGTAGACCCTGATGTCGGACGGATGGTTAAATGTGTTTAGAATAGGATAAAAAAAAACAAGTAAGAAAGCTCAAGTCAGGACAAGAAATACCGACTAGGACATACCCTTAACCGATTTTCTATTACATTCTTTTGCACAAAACCATTATAAGGGAATAAAAAGCTTTCCTAATTTTAAGAATAACCAAGGGTATATTAACCACACATAACACACTAAAATGTATTTTTCTCAGGGATCGCAAATAAAATTTAGGATATTAAGAAGTATCAAAGCACAATAAAGGAACAAGCTGAATATTAGAACTACAAAACACTTTCTTTAACTTTTATTTTTACTGTATTGAAATAAATTAGCTTTTAACTCTTAATTTAAACTAAAAAAAAAGCAATTTTCTAATAATTATTGTAAAATAACTGTTATTTAAAGGTTGTAAAAGAAAAATTTATATTAAAAATGTATCGTTAACATTGATCCTTGAAGCACATGTCATATATTATTGAAAAGGCATCAGAGATTAATTATATATGACCCATTTTCTAAACTTTATATTATTATCACATTAAAAAACATATTGTATATCAACCTTATACTAATACTTATCGCTAGGATCCCTGAATTTCCTTCATTTAAGCTTATTCTTGACATAAGACAATATAATTTTTTTTTTGTACAGTTTTTTTTTTTTTTTTTTTATAGCTTAGGCAAGCTATGTACAAAACTGTATTTAGTTTTTAAGAAATAAATGTCACAAGCTCAAACTAACGTTTTCTGTTTTTTGTTTTTAATATGCATTGTGCGCAAGCCGATTTTAGGGTTTAAATGTTTGGCAGGTGAATGATATGAAAGTCCTGGAAGGGACAACGATGCGGAACAATAACCATAACCACCAAAATACAAATAACCATTAAAACAGATACTTGTTATATATATGTGTGTTTGTTTAGTGTTTAGTGTAGACAGTTTGGGATTTAAAGAAGACAAATCGAAACAGAGTGGGCTGAGAATTAGTCGTGTTGACTTTTTGCCGAATGTCATAGACATTTTGTGTATTTATATTTTGTATACTTTCCTACACAACTCGAAAATTAGACACACGATTTTGTATACAACATTTGATCCAATAATTTTTTTGTCAAAAATCACAACGCGGTTCATCCGAGACGGTATCAACCATATATATATGTGTATGTGTATATATATGGTTTTAAGTGCTGTACTCTCAAATTGAAGCGCGCTATTCGAAAGTGTTTGGTGGGTCCGCAAGTGAAACAAAAAAAACCCAAAACGTTTAAATTATTAGTTCGCAGCAGCTGAACTCTTCCTGCGAAAGGCTTGAAAACTGATCCATACCCCATCCATCATCAATCAATCAGTCAATCTAACAATCTATCACGCATTTTGTGAAATTTGTGTTGATTCATTGCTGTTACGTTATTCAAAATCGTGGACATCGAAGAGGTGAAATGATATCAATATTTTTTTTTGGAAATGTTTCTTTATCAATGTTGTCTTCTACAGTTTCCACTGGATTCGTGTTATATATCGAAATTCGACCATTTGACCCGATTTATATTTTATAGTTATTTTTTTTTTTTGTGTGTTTTATTTTTGTGTGTAAAATTTGGTTTGTCTGCCTGTCTCCCGGTGTGCCGCCTGCCAATCATATGCAAATTGTAAGGTGATGTTTGCCCTCTAGCCGTTGTGTGCTCCTTGTGTTCAAATTTGGCCCCACGGCTCATCCCAACCTGCCTCGCACAAAACCCTCATCAAACCACCTTAACGTCGACAGGTAAGTGACATGCCTTTTCTTTCTTTGGCACTTGATATATTTCGAGTGGCTGTGCCAAATACATATATATATTTTTTGATTTGCAACTAGTTCACGATTTGTCGCACTCCAAGCACTTTAGCACTTTGCAACAAACAACTAAAACTCATACATAAAAAACTCAACTAAAAAATAATCCACATTCAAAACTAGTTAATTGCATTTCTTGCAGAAGTATTAAAGTTAATATTGAAGTAGAACTGAAAGATAAAAAATTATATAGGGAAAATGTTAAATTTTGTAGAACTGTGGGAAAAGGAACCGCATTCCCATACGTTTTTTTTTTTGAAATGGATTCAACAAATTTTCAAAAAAAAAAAAAAAACTGAGATCTTGTACTGTCTGTAAACATTTTTCTATAATAACTGGAATTTAATTTTTTTAAACGTTTGTTTATTCGTTCAATCTATTAACTCGAAAGAAACCTCATCAAAATAGCTTTTTACTACAGCTTTAACCACGAACTTTAAAAACTAGGATCTTCAACTGAGTGAAACTCTAAATCTCTAAACTTAATATGACATTTTGATTAAATATTGATGGTTTTATTAGCTTCAAACAATTAAAAGTTAAAGCTCTAAGTCAAAGTTAAAGCGTCTAGGATTTGCTGGGCAGTGTAATCCTAAGCGCACATGTTGTATAAACGTATTTACGTAGATATATAATGTGCATATATATATATTTTTTATGGCCACTTTCTATGCATATTTATTGTTAAACAAATTCATTTCGCTCGTTATTCGATTGCATGCAAGCCAAACTCATTCGGTGGCATTTTGAGGCGTTGTTTGATTGTTTTTTTTTTTTTTTTTTTTTTCTGATGGGGTTGAACAACAATACATGACGTTGCCCTGGGCACTCTTGTGGCTCCTGGTTCCATTTGTCCATTTTTGTAGGCATTGCTAGGCCAATATTGGTGCTGCTCCTGCTCCAGCTCTAGCTCCTGTTCACATGCTATTGTTGGCTGTTGTCGCCCACTTTCGCTTTCCGATCGATCTAACAATAATTCAGTTTCAATCAAATTGCTTCATGATTATTTGTTGTTGTTGCTTCTTAACATACCATACTTGAGCGCTGTTTGCATATGAGCGAATCCGAATGCGCGACTTCGGCTGCGACACGCGATGCTCCATAACGGTAAACAACAACAACTCAACACTCAATGCACCGTAGGCAGCAAGCACATCTCTCACACTCTCTCACACTTCACCAATCGCATCCCTTAGCTGCAAGCTGGCGTCAGAGCAGAACGAACATAATCGTCGTCGAGCCATGCGAAAAGTCTGTGACTGTGCTGATTGTGTTGCTGGCGTTTCAGGTGTGGAGGCGACGGAGAAGCGAAAGCAGCGTCGTCGGTGTCGAAACGGGCCACAGCGTCCACAGCAGCCGAGACATCATAGTCCGACCCAAACGGACGAGGCCGGACAGCCTATGCGTGGCCAAAAGCCAGTTATAGAGCTTTTAAACAAAAACAATCCCAGGGAACGAAACAAAGATAAGGATAAAGGAAAGCCTATGGCCGGTGAGAATACGAACGCTCAGGAGCGACGCATCTACGAGCTGGATCAAAATGTTGAGCGTTATTTTGAAGTGCGTAAGGTAAGTTATAGTTCGTTATCGTTATCACTGTTATCGTTATCGTTTACACATTTATATTTCAGCGCTTGGGCAAAGGCGCTTATGGCATTGTGTGGAAAGCCACGGACAAAAGGCAGAAGAGCACGGTGGCACTCAAGAAGATCTACGACGCGTTCCGTGATGAAACTGATGCACAGCGCACCTATCGCGAAGTCTCATTTCTACGCGCTTTTCGCCATCATCCCAACATTATTCGTTTGCTGGATATATTCAAGCAAGTGCATCGTTTCTTTGTTTTTTAAAATATTGGTTTTTAAAATACTTGACTTAATGCAGGGCTAGCAATGATTTGGATTTTTATTTGGTGTTTGAGTACATGGACAGTGATTTACACAATGTTATCAAAAAGGGCGACGTTCTTAAGGACATACACAAACGATTTGTCATGTATCAGCTGATCAATGCAATCAAATATATGCACTCTGGCAACGTCATCCACAGGGATCTGAAGCCGAGCAACATTCTTATTGACAACAAGTGCAGGTAAGCTGAGTTTGTATGGCTTTGTACGCATATGTACATATGTAAAAGAAAGAAAGAAATACACCGACCTTATA
This sequence comes from Scaptomyza pallida, assembly GCA_018152965.1. Classification (NCBI taxonomy): domain Eukaryota; kingdom Metazoa; phylum Arthropoda; class Insecta; order Diptera; family Drosophilidae; genus Scaptomyza; species Scaptomyza pallida. Next base: position 146,927 of record JAECXP010000134.1, read on the forward strand.
AGGTGCATATATTCGTGATCATTAAACGCCCATCCGTTTGTATGTATGAACGTCTGGACCAAGGCGTATTTGACAAGGTGGCAGCGACGTCGACGTCGCCCTCTTTGCTGTTGCCTTATGCAAGGCAATGCATATATGTACATGTGCATGCTCTTTTTTCGTAAGGCAACGCGACGTCGACGCTGCTGCCACCTTGTTGAATTCGCCCAAGGTGTAAATACGCCTTGAATTCGCCTTGGTCTGGATCTCAGAGTATATAAAAGCTAGGGGCTCGCCTAGCTCCTAGTTCTCTGCTTTTCGATATAGACGTGCAATCGAGTACAATAAAACTGATCTATTTTCGTAATATTCTTTTCTTTTTCTACATAGATTAAAAGTAGCCGACTTTGGACTCGCACGAACTTTGTGCGCAAATCGGCGTGCTAATTCTGAGTACGATAGCAAAGATGATTTGAACAAGGAGGTGATGCTAACGGACTATGTAGCAACTCGTTGGTATCGTGCACCAGAAATTTTGGTCGCCAGTCGAAGGTTGGAATTGTTAGAAAAAGTTAATTGAATCATTATTAAATATATTTGCATATACTGTGTAGATATACGAAAGGCATCGACATGTGGAGTCTAGGTTGCATATTGGCCGAGATGATACTTCAGAAGCCACTTTTTCAAGGCTCCAGTACGATCAATCAGGTGTTAAATGTGGTTTACTCACTGGGCAACCTAGTTGCCTAGGATATTTTGAATGTGTGTATAGCCATATATAACAACTTGTGCTTCTTGCAGATTGAAAAGATTGTTAATGCTTTGCCGGATGTGACAGAACGTGACATTGAATCGATTGGCGCCAGCTTCGGCTCAGCGCTGCTTAGTAAAAAGATTGTGCGTGATCGCCGACACTCGCTGGAAGATCTGATGCCCGGCTGTTGTGATGATGCCATGTCGCTGGTCAAGTCGCTATTGGTGCTCGATCCGGATGGCCGGCTAACGGCCAAGGAGTCCATTGCACATCCGTATGTGCTGCGCTTTCGCAGCGCCTCCGCAAATATGGAGTTGCGCACAGATATCAAGCCGGCGCTCAATGATGATGTACGCTACTGTGTCAAAGAGTATCGCACCCGATTGTATGAGATGATATCACCCGAGTTGCGCACCAGCGCACGTCACAGCAGCTCCACAACAACAAAGACTTCAACTGCCGTTGATACCGTTGATACGCATATGCAGCCGCCAGTGGCAGTGGCAGCAACGCGTAGTATTCGATCTGTTTCGAAATCCAGGTGAGTTTTATCTAGGCGATTTTTGTTTGGTGGTTTGTTTGGCGTCGCAGAACATGTGATCATTAGCTATGTTTGGTATGTGTATGTGTATGTGTATGTGTGTGTGTGGGTAAGCTTCTCAAGCTGCCCGCTCGCTTTTTCAGATGTCGCCATCGTCGTCCATCGTCATCCATCCCAACGACTACCACAAAAACAACAATAATGACGACGGCGGACGCTAAGAAAACCATCCAACAACAACAACAACCACAAAAGTGAATCAACCTTCAAACTGCAGCTAATATTAAACAACAATTTAACCACAAAGACACAATTAATAATAAACAAAATTAATTCATGTGTTCGTTGTTAAGAAGTTTAGTTTTTGTTATAGTTAGGTTGATTTTTTTTGTAAATAAATAAATAGAATAAATATATAAAACATTGAAAAGTTAACAATTTTGTCTCTGTGTGCGCTTCAAACAATCCGCCAATGTCTTCGCCACTTGAATTGATTATTGCTCATCCAACTCCAACTCCTACTCCTACTCCATAGTACATCAATTCCAGTACCAGCTGGCAAAAAAAACTGGGCGGACGAACAGCATAAGCAGCAGCAGCAGCAGCAGCAGCAACAGCAACAGCAGCAGCGGCAACAGCAGCATCAGCAGCAGCAACAACAACAGCAGAATTTACAGAAGAAACAACAGAAACAACAACGACATCATCAGCGTATGCAGCAGGAGCAACAGCATATGCAACAACAACAGCAACAGCATCTTCAGCAGCAAATACATCAACAGCAGAAACAGCTGCTGCATCAGCATCAGCAACAGCAGCAGCAACAACAACAGCAGCAGCAACAGCAACAACAATTGCATCGCACAAGAAATTATCGCAGAGAGCCAGCAATATGGCGACGTGTTGCACCAACAACGGAGACGACACAGGTGACACAGGTGCCACGAGAGCGACGAGATGTGGTGGTGACAAGAACAACGGGATCGCATCATACAGGCGGTAATTTGTGGCAGGCACCAGTTGCGTCACAGGCGCAGCCAGCAGCGCTGCGTCTGGCGATGGAACCGGTGCCTGTGCCCAGTTTCGCACCCGCACCCGATCCCGTCGCATTACGCCTGGGCACCCATATGCCTCCCACGCCTCCGCCACCGCCGCCGCCAGTGTTGGAGTCAGTTGGGGATCAAGCGCGGCAAGTTCGTCGTGTGCCCAAAGACCGGCGTTTGCTCAAACAGAAAGCTTCCACAGAGCAAGCCAAAAAGGCGCCAAAAGTGCCAGCGTCAAAGCCCGCAGCAGAACCAAAGCAAACAATGGAAGCAAATGCTCATGGCCACAAATGGAAATGCACTGATCGCATGGAGTCGAACATGCATACAATGTTAGAAAAAATGCAGCTGGATGTGGAACAAAAGAAGAAGACACATAAAAATGTACAACAACAACAGCAACATCGCAGCGAGCATCGGATAAGGGATAAAAAGAACAAACAAACATTGCGGCAAGTGGCAAGTGAGGATAAGGAACTGAATACATCTACGGCATACTTTTGCTTCAAGTCGCGTCTGAGTCAACTGCAGCAGGAGATGGATAACTGCAAGCGACAGATCTTCAACTATGTACAGGACAATCAACAGGTGCTCCATGAGCAGAGTCTGCGTGAACAGATTGAGCAATTGTTGCAATCAGTGCCGACGACAGTGCCACAGGCGACGACAACGACAACAACGAAACCGACAACGACGACACCACCGCCACAGCCATTGCCACTGCCACCAGTCGTATCGCCGCAAAGCGATTCGGGTGTTGAGGTGGATCTGGTTGCAGCTGGCTGTGGTAGCATGTCCAAGCTGGAGCGCGACAAACAGCGGCAGTTGCAGTTGCGCGAATTTCTTGCACGCGACGAAAACAATGCCAACGCCTACGAATTGCCCGATCTTAACAATGTCTACAAGTCTCGCAGCCGTCGCATCCATGTGCCAAACGAACAGATGACGACGCCGACGCCAATGGCCACAAAATTGCCCCAAAAGTTGGACTCCAAGAAAGCACGACCCGCACCACGAATGTACTCAAATTATTTTCCAGAACCACCCGGCGCACAGCCACAGCCACAAGCCCGCGACAAACCGGCAAAGAAACGCTATGATCCGTATTCGGAACATGCGCGCATTCAGGAGTCAATATTTTATGCCAATTTCAGTCCGAACAATCAAGTGCAGCAGCATCATGCAACACGCAAATAGCACACGCACACACACACATGCATATGAATAAATTATAAATAAAGAAAATACAACTATGTTTAAATCAATAGAATGTGCCATAGGGAATCGTATAGTAGATAGATTGATTAATTTTATACGAAATATTTTTGGATTACCTTGCAAGATTTTCACTGAGAAGTTTTTATTAAGCAATAATATATAATATATACTATATATATATGTATAATAGTTAGTACCAGCAACAAGAAGTACATGTTTTTTGTTTTGTTAAATATATATATGTATGTATATATAGTAAATACGTTCAACTATTAAGTAAATACATAAATTGCAAATCTGACTATACAAAATTGAACACAATAAAGCTCTATTTATATATAAATATATATCTATATATATATGCATATAGAATGAAAGTTGATCTTTAAGAATATATAATATGATCAATTATAATAATAATAATAGTTAGAATTCTTCTTTTGCTTTTTGTTATATGTTTTTGGCTCTTGAGCTTAAGCATTAAGTGGTAATAATACACATGTATGTAATAAAGATCAATTACAAATTCAGTTTGCATCCCTACTACAACTACAAGATGCGATAAAAATCATGTAACGACTGCTGGAGCATAAACTATTTGAACTAGATTCCTGTCACTAGCTTATTAGTTTTGTAAAGATATTAGCTTAGTTAAATGGTTTTGTTTGTTTGTATATATTGGAATTACAATTTGTCTATTTGATTGGAAGCGGCAATTAAAAGTGTTGCATCCGCATATTGATATATGTTATGTATATATATTTTTGTGTGTGTGTGTATAGAAAAAGGTTAGCAGTGATCCGTTTTGAGGAGGTGGCACAGCTGTTGTTGCTGCCACAAACTTTGTGGAAGACCCCAGTCGATTGTTTTGCATATTGAACGAACGTCATAGTCGTCAACGTCATCATTCCGGCTTTATGTTTTACGCTTCTGTTCCAATTGCTGCTGCGGCAGCTCCTCCTGCAGCTGCAGTATGTGCTCCAATGGTTGCGGCTTGCCATCCTTGTCAATGAGCGCCGGCTGCACAATGCCATCTTTGCGCAGTTGCTCCAATAAATTGACCAGCTGCAGTGCCTCGTATTCCTTCTGCTCCTCGGACATGCCATCGAGCGGATTGTGTTTGGGCTGTTCGACACAGCCCAGCACCGGATTAAAGGATTGCTGCTGCTCCTTGTACTCCTCAGTATCGCTGTCCTCGCTGTCCGACGAGTAATCGGTGCCCTCAATGCGCCGGCAATCAAGGACGCCACGCTTGGCAAACAAGCCAGCCGCGTTGCCATAGCCCGTATACTTGATCATGCGTCCAACATCCTCCTTGCACAATATAAATAACAGCTCGGCCGCAAGGTCGCGTAGTATCATGGCGGGCAGCGTTAGGAAGCGGCACAGATGATTGCGTAGCTCGTTGCCAATCTCTGGCCGCTTGCTGACATCCTTGAGTGGCGGTAATATTTCCATACGCAAGTAATGACGCTGTATGCGATCGCCACGAGCACATTTCACCAGCACCGTCAATACGGGCGACAGCAGCTCATGGGAGCTGCTGGCCTCCGTTTCCTGCTGGTCGAGACCGCTGCGTAAATAGTCTAATAGTACGGCCAGGCAGCGCACGTTGCGCTTTTCAAAGCACAAGGCACAGCATTTGCGCGGCGGCTGTGCAGCGCCAGCAGCACTCTCGGCACTTTCTGTCTCTGCGTCTGCAGCGTTGCTGCACTTGAGCGTGAGCTCGGTAAGGCAGCTACTCGATATGTTTGTCAACAGGTTAATTGCATGCGTCACAACAGCACGCTCCCTTTCTGTCGCGAGACTGCCGCCAAAGCGCAGCAACAGTTCCCGCAGCACGCTCGTTAAATGAAGACTTTGGATCTCATACTCGTTGGGACTCTTGTCCGGCGCACTGGTTACGGTGAACATAACCTTGAGCAGCTCACAGATGATGTTTAGCTGCTCGTCACTGGCAGTAATAGCCGACTCGGCCAACTTATCGTCCAGCCATTTGGTCATGTAGGTCAGTCCATTGAGATCGATTTGGAGACGTGTTCGCGCTGTTGGTTCTAGCGCGGTGAATAGAAACAACAGCTTCATATCATAGTATTCCAGTGCACACGGATAACGCGTCGATGAGGCGCTGGCCAATCGTTTAACAATCGCATCGAGACAGGTTTTCCGGCGCAAACACTGACGCCGACAGTCAGCACTTTGGTAAATAAGGTTACAGAGGCATTTAAGTGATTCGGCAATAATTTGCGCCTGGTCATCGCTTAGTTGAGGTTCGGGTTCATCTTGGGTGTTGTTGGTGTTTAAGCGTGCCAGTGACAGCAAAATATCTAGCTCCTGCTCAATAAAGTGCGTCTGGAGGCTAAACTCATCCCGGGTCAATATGCGGACTGTGTTTAGGCATTTCGTGTGCATCGGCGCCAGCGTTGGATCATCGAGTATACCGAATATGGCCAGCCATAGGTCATGCCATTGGTTGTCCGTGTGAAAGGTGTCGAAAACCAGCAGATCCGCGTGCTGCGGGCGTCAACAAATTGTGATAAAAACTCATTAGTCACAACATACAAAAAAAAAAAAACTAAAAGAAGTGGGTGTTGTGTGCGGTTTTGTTACCTTAGTATTAAACTGGCTGAGTATGTCATCGATGTGGGCGGTCTCCTTTCGTTCAAGTCGTTTCAGCTGCTCCGCATCCATGATGCCGACTGTGACAATCTAGCCAGTCCCAATGATTGCTAATTGGATTTCAATTTAATTTAATTTGTAGTTGCAATTGAATGTCAATAATCTGGAAGTACTAAAATATACTAAAAGAAACGACAAAAATACCAAAAGTTTTCGCTCACAGGTGTGACCAAATGCAAATGCCGAGCAGTTGATTTTTAAATAATACCAATAATGCTGACACAAAACAATTTAACACCTTACATCAAGTGGCTTAATCCATTAAAAACTTTTTGATTGATTCTTGCTTATTTAAGAAAACATGCTTAAAAATTACAATTGAAGAGTACACCAAGAATTAAAACAATCGCTTGCAAAATACCATCAATTAATCGATAGCAAAAGTTGATATGAAAAGTATCGTTATGATTTGATTTACATTTGGTTGTTGCATTTAGCAACGTATAAATAAAGGATATATTTTATTACAAAAAATACATATTCAGTGTATACATTTATGCGTAGTATATGTTTGTTTTGATTGTGTAAAAATGTAAATATATGATTGTAGAAAATAATACGTAATATTTAAAAGTTACCATATGTGTTGGCTTATGCCCTTTTTGCATTTTGTTTTCTCAACTGTTCTTTTCAACTTAAATATATATGTATATATATTTCGTAATTACATATGATAGTAGTCGACAAACTCGACGGATCTACGACGCCTATAGCAGATTGGATCCAATCTAACTGGCTTCCACTTCTTCTTTTTCTACAAAAATTCGCGTAAATGCAGTAAGAAAAACGTTGAAAAAGGAAAGAAAGAAAAATAATAATAAACAATTAGAAATAAATGCAAGTTATAATATACATAAACATATGTAATAATTATATTTATAATAATAATAATAATAATGTAAATAAATGAGAGCGCAAATTAAACAGCCAAAGCCGCCAATTAGACATACTCCAAATCAAAATTGCTTACGATGAATGATATATTTTCTTTTGTCGTTGTAAATTTGCACTATCTAAAACTAATTATGTATATAGTATATATGTATATGTATATGTATGTAGTTACCAAAGCATTTGTCGTACACTTTTACATGCATGCATATGAACAATATAAATTCAATAAGGATTTGATTGGCGGTGGCGCAGTCTTATACGTATACGTAAGCATACAATTGGATCACTGAATGTGGGAGGCAAATTGTGTGTAAGTGTGTGTGAGAGTGAGCTGCCACCAAATAAAACATGCATGTACGACAGAATGAGATGGATTGTTTTTATGTACTATGTAAATGATAAAAAATGTGAGAGACAATTACTAAATACAACAAATAAGATTATACATCAACTTAATTATAATATCAAAATACACATATGTTTGTATATCAGTATGTATAAATACATTTTAACGGTTTAGTTGGGAATGCGTTTAAAAGCCTCGCAGCATGCATTTACAGCCGGGCATCACCGGTTACATCCGGTCACACTGGGCAGTTGCTTGAGCATTGATCATGTTTTTCATTTCGTTTCTTTTATCACTTGGGATGAGATTACTTTTAAGTTTTTTTTTTTTGTTTTTGAGCAGCGCGACAGCGGTTAAAATGTAGCAAACTTTAGAGATTTGTTGTGTTTGTGTGTGTGTATGTACGTGCATGTGTTGTGCGATGTGTGTGTTTGTGTACCATGTACCAACAAATGCCAGACCGGACTGAACTGGACCAGGCCAGTCCCATTGAGAGAGAGCAGCGCAGACCAGACAAACACACACACACAAAAACGCGTAACGCTCTCTCGGTTTTGGTTTATGTAGTTGGTGTACAAGTAAACAATAGTAAAGGGTAATAGGAATAAAATAGTAGTAGTAGTAGTAGTAGTAGTAGTAGTAGCAGCAGCAGTTTGTCATAGTGCAATGGCATTGGTACACAACAGCTCATACACATTTACAACTACAACAGCAAGAAAAAAAAAAAAAAAAAAAACAACATCAACAATAATTGAAGTTTAACTAAACTGTAGCACTGGCCGGCGGCTGTGGAGCTGCTGGTGGTATTATGTTCGGTATGGCAACGACACAGGCGCCGGCACGTGCAAACGACATGGGCGTCAATTCATTCCAGCCATTGCGCACGGGATCATACTCCTCGACGCTCTTCAACGCAGTATTGCCATCGTAGCCGCCAACGACAATTAAACGATCTCCAAGCAGTGCACAACCAATTGCATCGCGTCCCAATGCCAACGAACAAATCTATTAGGGATTAGGGCAAATGTTGTATTAATGGAAACTAAGACATTACGGCATTGGAAAATGGAAAATGGGATTACCAGTGTCCAGGTATCGGTAGCTGGATCATATCGTTCAACGGTTTCGGTGCGGCAAACCATCGGATTGCTAGCCGGGCAATCGTGTCCGCCCAAGGCATAGAGAAAGCCATTTGCAACAGCCACCTGTGGCGGATAAATTCAATATTGTAGAGGGGGATTAGGATATCCGGCATTAATATGCTTACGCCAACGCCGCCGCGACGTCGATTCATTGGCGCCAGAAGGCTCCATTTGTTGGTGTGCGGATCATAACATTCAATGGATCGATGGCAGACTGAGCCATCGCGTCCACCCACAGCGTAGAGGCGACCGCCCAAAACCGCGACACCGGCTGTTGAACGCATCGATGACATGGGCGCCACATAGCACCAAGTGCGCGCAATCGGATCCCAGCTGCAAGCAAAAAGTTTTGACAAAACAATAAATAAATGTATGGGAAAGCTTCGTCGGAGCACTTGCCGTTCCACAGTGTTCAGGTAGCTCCAGCCATCGTGCCCACCAACCGCATAGAGCGGTCCCTCCAGCACCGCAACGCCCAGGCCATGTCGTGGCGTTGCCATTGGATTCAGTGGCACCCAGGCCATCGTATTTAGATCCAGGCTCTCCACAGTGTGCAATGTCTTGAGGCCATCACGTCCGCCCACCAAAATCAGTTTGTCCTCCATGACAGCAGCTCCAAATTGTAAACGGCGACCCGTCATGTGCTTCCACGGCGTCCACTTGTCCAAACGCGGACAGTAGCTTTCAATGGTAATGGCGCCCTTGTGGGCATCCATGCCGCCCACAGCTAGCAGTCGGCCAACAGTCGATTTGCGCGGTGTTGTCCTTTCGGTGGCAATGCGTGAACGACGCTCGGGCATTAAATGCCATTTGAAGGCCTCCATCACCAGCTGTTGGCACTCATTGCCGTTGCACACGGTCTCCACATGATCCATGATGAATGACGGCTGCAACAGTGGCAGACGCACCAAGGCGAGCAGCTCAGCAATATGCTGCTCACGATTGGGCGCATCGTGGCGTACCCACGACATCAGACTGTGAAAGACATCCTGCTCGGATGGCACATTGAGATCATCGCTGCACAGCAGCTTGCCCAACTGATCGGCGTTCAGTTGAAAGAACTCTTGATTCTGACACACCTGCATAAAGTACTGACAGGTGTATGCCTGCGCCAATCGCAGCAACGTTGTGCAGCTCTGCTGCTCGGCAAAGAATGCAAAGCCCAGACAATTGGATGGATGCAGTTGACGAGCCAGGAAATTGCAGCATGCCGTCACCACTGAGGTCAGCTGGAGCAGACAGGCTGTGGCCAGCAGCGTTTCGACTGTATCTTCGCGTAACTCTATAAATCCCGTATAGCAGTATTGAACGAGCAGCTGCAGCGCATCGCCATGTACTTCACCCAGGGTAACATCGTTCTCTTTGGTCTCGCGCAGCGATCCCGTAAACATTGCCGAAAAATATGCACTCGAAGCGGATAGCACCAAGCGATGTGCGGGCACCCTGTGGAGCATTAACAGCAAATATGTGCATTTTGCAAAATTCTTTATTTAATTAAATATTAACAAAAATATTTAACTGTTCTGCGTAGCAAATATTTTTGTACATATTTTTATTTACGACAAAAATTAAATCACAATTCATTTAATGAAAAGAATGTGGTGGTAAATAAACAAAATTGAATTCAATTGATTGAATCAATAGTTTCAAATGGCAACAGGGCATAAAGCTAAACAAGAAACGGTTCTTCAAATTGTCTCTCAGCTGTCAATGTGTGAGCAATACAAATTAGCTATGCTCCACGGTGCACCCAAGAGCGCACTCACACATCAACAGTGCTGCCAGAATCTTCGAGACAAAAATTGCTAGATTTGGTAAAAAAAAAGTTGCTAAAAATTGCTAAGCCAAGTTAAGTCCAAGTCGCTGTGTGTGTTTGTGTATGTGTGTAGAAGGGCTAGCAAAAATTTTTAAAATATTTAAAAGCTTTGAAAATTTGCTGTAGATATGCAAAAGTTACAAATATGTTAATAAAAAGGCCTAAAAATAGCAATTTTGAAATAAAATAAAATTTAATATTAATTATTTTTACAAGAATCCTCTTATAATTCCCAACTGGTTCTAGCTTGATGGAAGGTACCTTAAGCCTGCCTGCGCCAATGACAGCCGTCTGTGACTAAGTGTTAGTGATTTTTTTTTTTTTTTTCTATCTCAACCAGAATCTTTCTCTCTCTCTCTCACTTATTCAGAATCTCATCTCTTTTCTCTCTCTCACTCAGAATCTCTCTCTCAGTTTGCAAATTTTTTGAAAAGTTGCCAAATCTAGCAACTCAATTGCCAAACTGGCAGCACTGCACATCAATCACTTGCTCTCTCAGTCGATCGCTCACGAGAGGAAATCAGAGAGAATATGCTGCTAACCACAATGAAGCGCTGTGTTTACTGTTGGAATTGCGTTGCTGCTTCGACCGCTGCTGCTGCGGGTGATGCTGCTGCTGTTGTTGTTGGTAGACTGGTGTACACCAATGCGAATGCGACACAGAGAGACAAAGAACCGAGTGAAGTGAGCTAAAGTGAAGGTCAGACGTATGTATGGCCCGGCCTGAATTGCTAATGAGCCAAATAGGTTGCACTGGTAGAAGGGTGGTAACAGAAGAGAAGGAGGGGAGGATGAGGGTCTAAGAGAAATTGCTTTTGCGCATTGCAACAACTTTCCATTCTTTGTCTACTTTAACTTGAACTTAGTGTGTGTGTGTGTGTGTGTGTGTGTGTGTCTGTATGTATATACTGCATGTTTTCGTCCACTTACCGTTTGCCATCGATGCCAGCGATGAGCACCACATCGCAAAGCTGCTGGCTGTCCACATAAAGCTGCATCCGCTTCAATACGCTGTCTGCATGATCACGACAGCGAAAGAACTCTTCCTGGCTGCCAGCGGAGTTGAGGCTTACCAGGCTATAGTCCCGAGATAGAGACTCCAGAGTATTTTCTGCCATCATCGATATGTGCCCTGATGTTGAAGCTGTTGAGTCCCGACTGGGACTCTCTTTTTGGTTCACATTCACATTCACCGAAGACATTTTGTTGTTCTTTGTATTACAATCGGTTGTTAGCTGCCTTATTGTTATTGTTTTTCTCCCTTTTAGTGCATTGCAATTGTTGCAACATAAGCTTTTTTCTTTTGCTTAGTGGTGACGCGCACACGTCTGCGTTGCAGCGCCTAGTTCAACTGACTGTTTGGCTCACGTTGTTGTTATGAAGCGTGGTAAGCTGTTGCTTTGTTTAACTGCACTTGCACTCACACGCACACACACACACTCAAATGGCAACTCCAACTATAACAGCGCAACGCCGTCGTCGCTGTCAACGTTGTGTATCGTCGCCCTCTCGCTGTCAACAAATAACTGCGAATTTTACAGCAACGCACATATACAATGTACACACAGACGGGGAAAAGGCTGTCGCAGTTAGCGTCGCTGCTGCTGGCAACGTCGCGCAGACAAAGAACTTTTACTGCGTCCGGATCTACTGCGCTGCTGCTGCTGGTGCTTTGTTTTTGCATTCAATGCAATTGCAATTACACAGGAAACACATTCATAATTGCTGCCAATTGCGTACTGAAACTGAATCCGTGACTAAGCACAATAACCCACGCACTTACACAGCTTATCAAAAATAACTAACTACAGCTGCCTATTTAAGACTTAATTTTTTTTTTGGCACACAGCAGCAGACCAACAACAACCGTATCAACAACAATAACAGCGATTGATGTTTTCATTTTGCTTGCTGTCGTCACAGGTTACGACGGCGTTGCCAACCAAAGCTCAGCTGTCGCAGATAACTGGGGCTTTGCAAACGGCGTTGCCACAGTTTTAAAAGCGTTTACCATTGCGCGCTATTAACAAATGCCTTTAAAATTGTAATTTGTTTGAGCTACATTTTGTTTTATTGGAAACGGATCAATATTATGTTTGGTTGTAACAAAGCTTAATTGGTCTTCTTTATTGGCTGAGGTACGCCCACGGTGAACTTGGAGAGATTTTCCAAAAATGCAATGTACAGGGCATGCTCGCGTGCTGTAGCCAGATCGGATAGCTTTCTGGCAAAGTCATGTGTAATGCCCTTCTCTTCCAGCATTTCCAGAATCATGATTTGCAGATTATCGTCAATAAGCGATGCATCAATAGTAAAGCAGCCATCATTCCAACCGTTATTATACAGAGATAGATCCTGTATCTCAAAGACTTCAGTTTCTAGAGGCTGCTGGTCCATTGAATCCAACTCTCCATCCAAATCTTCAAAGGCCGATGGCCTAAATACACAAAATATGGAAAGCAGCAAATTATTTCGTTTGATCAACACCTCAAACTTGGGTACACTGCGCACGGGAGCCAGCTCGCCAGTTTCATCACTACGACGTGGTACACTCTTGCTAACATTGAAAAATATGTTAATACGCTCGCCGCGCGTCTCCCGTATTAGCTCCACCTTGGATCCAGAAAAGTGTGCCGTAAAGCCATCAACAATACACGGTGACTCCAGATGCAATTGAACTCGACGTTCCTCCAGAATTTCGCCCGTAACAAACTCAACCAAATTGCGTTGTGACATGGTTATTTTAATTGGAGTTTGAATCTCCTGCTCTTGCGGCAATGGCTTCTGTAGGGCATCACCCTTAGGATTTTGCAATTGAGCTACTGCAACCGAGATTGGGCGATGAATGTGGGGTAAACGAAACTTGAACAACGCACTTTGACTCAATTTAAACATCTTCAGAAAGTTCGACATTTTTGCACACGAAATTAGACTTTCTTAAAATAACAAAAACCAAACTTTTTTTGTCGAATAAAAGCTGGGGAATTTTGTTTCGTTCGAAGGCAAACGCTTAATCAACAAATTGATGTGAGAGGCCAGCACATTTCAAATGTAAGCTCAAAACTCTCAGCCTGCTGAGACTGAATTTCTATAATATATTGCGTTTACGATTTCGACACTTTAATATGCAAGTTATTTTTTGTTCGTTCTCCTTAAGCTGGTCTGGTTGTGTACGTTGTTTTGGTTTGTTTGCATGATTTTCATTTAAAGGCCAGAGACAGCAAAGTCGTTTAAATACGAATATATAATCTATCTACGCACACAATGTGCAAGAAAGAAGATTAACAAAAAGTGTGGAGGAGGAGGAGCAAGTTGATACAACAAGTATAATATAGCATACATATATATGTTACTACATACAAATAATATAATTATAATAATAAACGTGAGTACTATATATGCAATATATGTGCGATATCATCGAGTGCGTGCGCTTTAAAATAAAGGAATGCTAATTAGTTGGGCGAGGTATTGCGTTTTGGCGTCGATGGCGGTAAATCCATTGTCTTGCACACCCATCCCGATATGTCGACATCTTCTACCTCTGCTCGTCGTATCCATGGATGGCTCTGAAGAGTACAACAATAAGCAAAAGTGTATGTGTATACCATAAAGAAAAATAGAATATTTCTGCGTACCAGCAATGTCTTGAGATCGGCACGCTCGTCCGGCTGCTTTTTGAGGCATATGTCGACAAAATCTTTAAACTCATTTGAAAATATCTTGTGTTCCAGCTTTGGCGGTGGCTCATTCACAATATAGTCAAGCAGTTCAAATATTGCCATCACTTTGGGCTCCAGTGTCGCTTGGCTGCCATCTTCATTCGCATTCTCCGCGAATATGGTCTCTAGAGCAGAGGCTTCTGGCGGCGGGATTGGATACATACCAATTGCCATCTCAACAAGCGATAGTCCCAGTGACCATATGTCCGACTGTACCGAATAGTGTGTTCCCTGCAATCGTTCCGGCTGCAACAAAAATAAATGATCAAATCACATTCATAGTTTAAATTGGATTCCAAAAAAATATATATATATAGAAATTATATTAAGCGATAAAAACTAATGAATATAAGAAAGAAGTCTACCAAAAATTAAAATTCGCAAACTTTACTAAATGATAGCAAAATAAGAAGAAAAATTAATGATTTAAAACAAAAAAATACAAAAAATGAAGATCGATACGTAAATGACTTAGATGTACAATTGTTAGTTAAACAAGTTCTTATTTTAAAGCGACCGCTGTACTAGTTAAGGCCTCAAGCATTAAAATAAGGATAAGATAACTGACCGACATGTAGCTGCGCGTGCCCACAAATGAGTTGGCCATCGAATCAATAAGTTGACCCGAAACGCCAAAATCACAGATTTTGATCTCGCCGCTGCTGTTGACGAGTATATTGCTGGGCTTCACATCGCGATGAATGATCGCATGCTTGTCGCGCAGATAGCTAAGGCCCTTTAATACTGCTAGTGTGATGCGTCCGAGTATTGATTCGGGTATGCGGCCGGCACGCTTCAGTATGAGATCGAGAGAGCCGCCGTCCATGTACTCCATACAGATGCTTATCTCGCCATCGCTGTAGAAGGCACCATAGAAGCCAACAATGTGCGCAAAGTTGCATTCGTGTAGTACTTTAAGCTCGCGGAGAATTTGCTTCTTGATCGCTGGTTTCACCTCCAAATGGATAAGTTTTCTCGCCATTATCAGATGTGTTAGGGTATGTCGCACTTTCATTACAACGCCGCCGTTGCCCGAGCCAAGTTCGCCCAACTTTTCCAAATCCTCCTCGGACAGCTCGCCGATCTTCTCCTTTTGGCTGAGGAATACTTTGATTCGTTTGCGTTCGGTGTCGTCCATGTCCAGGCCTTCCAACGTCTCGGTTAGAGCATCAATGCTTGATGCTTTTGGCTTCCCCAGCAAGCTGTGTGTTCTTGAATTTAACTTTTAATGAATTTTTGCAGTACAAAACGAAAAGTGGCAAAAACATTTTTTTTTTTCTTTTTCTGGACTTTAAGGATTGGTTAGGTTGAGTTCGAATAAGTGTTAGTGAAAGTACCACACCCACACACACACAGTTAGTTCAGTGGTCGCTTGAAAATTAGAACTGCCAAGAATGACAATCATCAATTTATACTCATAGTGGGAAGAATTAAATAGTTAAATATCAATTGATATACGCATTTTCGGAAGCTTTTTATACATTGAGCAAAGAAATAGGATGTAAAGCTTAACAGGACGTCCAGACATTGGAATAATTCGCAGATTAGAAACACCTGGAGGATAATCGAAACGTTCTAATTTGCGAGCGACCAATCTGTACCTGCATACATATGTATATACTCGTAAATATGTATGTCTGCAGGTGTGTGTGAATGTTAGTCTTCTGTGTTTATCATTGTGTATGTTTTGTGTGCGTCATTTTGGCAAGCAACAATAACAACAACAATAACACTATGCACAGTAATTTTTGTGTAAGGTTTAAACTCAAAAATTTGGTTGGGAATCATAAAAATGCAACAAATATATGTACACATACATGTACATATACTTATAAGAGAAAAAGTCATATTTACTCTGTTCCCGAAGGCGTTTTGAATGGTGGCGTTGGTGCCACCTGTGTGGAAGCAACAGCTGCATCCACATTAACCGGCGGCAACACCAAGTTTAGTTTATTTTTCGACATCTTGCCCAACATGCAGGCAGAAAAAGAATTAACTCGTGAACGGTCGTTCGTCTTCGACGTAGCTAAGGGTGGGGAAGGCAGGGAACCGTCGTTTTGACACTGATCAATTAAAAGTTGTTGACAATTGTATGATCGGTATACAATAAGTGGTTTGTGCTTGTTTGAATAAATTAAAGTTGCGAATTTAGCCGCAAGTTCTGCAAATGTTAATATTAGCGATGTGATGACAAATCGATGACTGACCACAAAGACTCATCGCGCACCAACTGTGTCTTGTACGATGATTACTATCATCTATCGATGAATGGTGGTGAATGGCAAATGCAAATCGCAATTATTTCTAATTTGCCATCACTAATACCCGCAAAACGTGACCTTGCATTTCAATACGGAATTGCATTGGTGCATCAAAATATGAAAAATCGACTGGTGCCGCTTAATGGCGCCAGTGGCGAACCAAGCACGGTCAACTGCAACTTTCACAAGGATGCCCTGCTTGGCTTTGCCCTCGATCTGCCCGATGAGCAACTGGACAGCGCTGTTATTCAGCTGCAAGCGGCCGCAGCGGAGCAACAACAGAAAAATAACCTCAATAATAACAACAATAGTAGTAGCAACACCAATAGCAACAATAACAGCAATAGTGGTGACTATCATCAATCACTGCTAAATTGCGTTGATCTGTTGCCGCCCGCAGTGCCACCGCCAGATCTTTCAGAGTGCTATACGTTTGATGCCGAAGCCGCTGCCACTGAGCTGGTAAATGTGGCCAACAAAGACTGCGACTCATTGGCCAAGCTAGCCTATAACTTATATCGCTTGGCCAAGGACGATCACATTGTAATCGATCGGTAAGTGCGACCTACTCTCAGAAGGATATAAGCTTATTGCATTTTTTTTAAATAATATGTTTGTTTGTTTGTCTTGCAGTAAACGCAATGAAGTTGTTCGTACCAATGCGGTAACCAATCAGAAGACCATCTATCGCTGCTTGGATCCCGTCGGTATGGGCATGAATCCAGCTAATGGCACTCGATCATCGTCCACCTTTAAAACAAGCCGTGCACGAAAACGCAACTCACCTGCATATGCAGTGGGCGCAGCGCCAGCAGTGCTTGCCGTAAATGCTGATTCGATGACACGTACGCGTTCCGGACGCGTAATACGTCCTGCTATACCACAGCGGGCCTCAGCTCCGGCAGTAGCAGCCCCAAACACATCACAGATAATGGAAATGCTTGTGACGGATTTGAGAGACAAAGACTATCGTGCGCCATCCGAAGTGCATATAATACCCCCACCACCGGCGGTAGAGGTGCATAAGGAGCGCACTGTGCCACAGAATGCAATCTGTCCAGGCTGCAACAAGATATTCTTGGGTCGTCGCTTGCAGCGCCATTATGTCAAGTTTCCCGAGCATATGCCCAGCGCCATTGCAGCTCAACAGCAACAAGCTCAACATCAGCACCAACAACAGCAGTTGCAACAGCAACAACACCAGCATCAGTTACAGCAGCAGCAGCAGCAGCAACAGATGAATGTACCAACACTGTTTGGACTTCTTACAGCCCAGCTGCAACGTCACAGCCATCTTAGCGAAGATCAGCGTGCTGATCTCTTTTTGCACGAGCTAACTGACTTTGTCGAGCAGCTGCAACTGCGCAGCACCCGCCTCATACGCAACACATCCGGCTTGCACTTTGTTAATGGGCGCATCGCTCGCGTTCTGGGCATACCCGAGGGTCAGTATGCGCTGGACATGTCGGCCATGGAATCGGCACAGGCACCAACACCGGAACCAGAGTTACAGCAGCTGCTGTTGCACAGTAGCGCTGTGTCCAGCACACGCAATCTGGTCGACTATCCGGGTCTCAGCATGTCATTGGACGATACGCTCACCGACGAAGCCGCTCAGCGTTTGAATCTATCTGCTGGCGGCAAATTGCTGCCACCATCCGAGGAGAGTCTGTTGCGCAACGTTAGTGATCTAATGCAGCCACCAGTGGCTGTGGCAGCGCCCACCGTTGATCATCATGGAACTGGCGCAATGCTGCCGCACTATGATCATGCCAGTGATAATGCTGTTGAGGCCCTCAGTATGAAGGAGACGCCCAATGCGGCTATTCTGGATCTCAATGTTGATTATTTTAAGTTCAACAATTAGTTACAACACTCAAAACAAGCACAGACACACACACACACACACATATACCACACACCCACACACATACCACGCACACACACACACACATACACTCCCCTCACATACAAATGTAACACACACACACACACACCACACATACAAATGTAACACACACAAATGTAACACACACACAACAAAGTTGCTTAAGCAATTTCACCATGAAATTAAATTTGAAAACCATTTTCAAATGATTATGACTACATTTTCGTAGTCTTGATACAACTTTATTTTCCATATTTGAATGATGGAAAAATTGTTGAGGAAACTGAAAAATATACATGTGTATATAAAAGAAAACTACCTGAAATTATTGCCTTTTATTGTAGGAACTTAATTTACGTATACCCATTAATACTTTTGCAGAAAGAATTTAATTGATTTCTAAGAATTCTTGCTACATAAATTTGTTGCCAACCAAATTTATAAGAGCGTAATATTGTCAAAAAAAAACACTTAAGTACCATCAAACTTCAGTAATGATCAAAGAGTTATATATAATTACATCAATCTCTTTATCCATATGATATTGGGAATCTCAATATTTATTACAAATCAAAATTCAAGACATTTGGCAAACGTTTTTAGATTTAGATTTTGAAAATTTTTGCCCTTAATTGAATTTTAAAATGTAGTCAATTGTTTTGTTAAGTGTGTGTGTCTTTCGCTCACGAATTTGTATTTGTTTATACTATAATTGTACTTGAGTTTTATACCCTTAGTTTTTTTATGGAGTTGCAGGCACCAAAAACTAGCTGCTTTATGGCTGGCTAAAATTCAAATGAATCGACATTTGGCCAAATTGCAAGTGCATCCTTTTCGATGTTGGCAAACATTGTTAAGCTGCCACGCCCTGCCCTGCAATGCAATGCACAAACGCATTAAGCGCCATTTGCCACAATTCAATTTGGCAGCACATATTTGCAGTCATATTTGCTTAAGGTCAATATGCTTTAAGCTGATGAGCTGTGATTTCGATCGAAGTTCTAGAGTATGATTCGATGGTATAAATGGGACTTGCGTGTTGCTTTCCTCGATTAGTTCAATCATGAAATTTCAAGGGGATAGCAAAAAAACCCAACAAAAACGTCAACTGATGATGAACAAGGAGCATCACAGTCACAGCCACAGTGATGACTCTCTGGATGAACAAAAGTCAATGTGCAGCCGTGAGGCTGCAAAGAAGAGCATCAAATATTATCTAAGGAATAGCTCATTGCATGGTCTCAAGTATATAGCTGAGGAGCGGATAACCAACTCCGAGCGGTATGTGCTTCAACTGGAATTCGATGAATTGATTAACTATTTTGAGTCCCATTTTTAGCGTTTTCTTTGGCATATCCTTTGTGGGTGTGGTCATCCTGTCGGGCTTTTTCATTTCAAACATCTACATCAAGTGGAGCGCCTCACCGATCATCATCTCGACTAGCGCCAAGCAGCTTCTTACCAGCAATATGCCCTTTCCGGCCATTACCATCTGCAATCTCAACCAGGCGTTGCGCAGTCGGGTCCAACGCATCTCACGGTGTGTACAATAACTCAATTAAAATTCCTTTAAATACGTATATACAAATCTTAACCTTGATCCGAATAGTTCCAGCAGCAATTACTCGTTGTTGATGAGTCTGTGCAACAAGGGTGATGATCAGACTATCACGTACGTTGGCACCTGGACGTATTTCAAGGCCCTGCTGGTGGAGGTGGCACAGCCCTGTGATGAGATGCTGCTGCACTGCAGCTTTGGATCGCGCAAAGAGCCATGTGCCCTAATCTTCAACTCAATATTGACGGACGATGGCTTGTGTTGCACCTTCAATGCACTGGATCCGATCTATTTGTTTCGCAACTATACGGATGATGTGCGCATAGAGCCGGTATCGGAGAATGGTCGTTATGTGCCCATCGACTGGACACCGGAGAAGGGTTATGCTCGGAAATTGCCAGATTATTATTATCCGCGAACTTCGGGTGGCACGGGCAGTCGCATGGGTCTGACCGTCGTGTTGAATGCCTCAACGGCGGAATACTATTGCACCAAGTCCATGGGAAATGGTTTCAAGGTTAGCTCTAAAAACAAATCATGAACCAGACAGATTCTGTGTACTGATTGATTGCCCAGTTTAGGTGCTGGTCCACAATCCCGCCGAGCTGCCCAAGGTGAGCAACTATGGATTTGTGGTCAGTTCGGGCCGTGAGGCACGCATACCCATCGAGCCCGTCTACGAAGATGCAACGCCAAGCATTCGTTCAATCAAGAAATCAGTGCGTCGTTGCCTATTCTCGGATGAGAACGATTTGGCCTACTATCGCACCTATTCCCGCAAGAACTGTGAGCTGGAGTGCGAGGCAAAGTTGTTGCTGCGCGATTGCAGCTGTGTCCTCTACTATCTGCCTCGGATTGATCCGGCTGCTCGTGTTTGTGGACCCAATGACAACAACTGCACGAATCGTGTCCAAACCGAAATCGAGTCATCGAAAACAAATCTGTCGTGTGAGAATTGTTGGCCCGGTTGCTTTGAACTCACATACAAGTCCACCATGTCTAGCTCAACAATTGTTGGGGGTCCCAGCTATCAGAGCGGTGAGGATTTGCCTGAACATCTGTTCAATAACACGCGTAATGGCGAGGACAGTGATCTATCGATTCTACATTTTTACTATCTTAACAATAACTTTCGCAGCACCACCAAATCCGAGATGTTTGGCTTCACTGAGTTTTTGTGTGAGTATACTCGAGATAACCAAACCAACTTTAGCCTAACCTAACAACATTTTGAAAGGTCTTTCTATTGGCGGTTTGAATTTCGTTAAGTTATTTCTAAAAACAAGTAAGAAGGCTCTAGTCGGGAAATCCCGACAAGGACATACCCTTAACCCCATACGTCACGCGTATGTGACCAAACTTCAAACTGCGATATCTTCGGTGTTTCTTAAACGATTTTGATCAAATTTTTTTAAATGTTCATTATTTTATTCATAGTTTTAAACCTCATTTTCACAATTTTGAAATTCAAGATTTTTTTGTTATCGATCACATGTGTATATCGAGAAACAGAAATGTTATCGATAATTTGAAGCAAACTTGATCTGCGCATAGTATACGAGAGTTTAAGTTTCAAGTTTAAACTCTCTAGCTCTTATAGTCTCTGAGATCGGCGCGTTCATACAGACAGACGGACAGACGGACAGACGGACAGACAGACGGACATGGCTAGATCGACTCGGCTGTTGATGCTGATCAAGAATATATATACTTTATGGGGTCGGAGATGCTTCCTTCTGTCTGTTACATACATTTGCACAAAACCATTATACCCTTATTTACCCATTTTATGGGTTAAGGGTATAATAATACAACACTTAAATCTAGAAACGCGATTTTTACTTGATCGTGTGAAAAATCTATTTGGGAGTTGAACGAAGCTTTCGATGCCCAAAACTCTGTCAAACGACTTGATTTAAGCCCTTTTATAGTCTCACATTTAAGGCTCGAATTAATTAATTATTTGCATATGAAAATCAAGCTTATTTTGAGGAAGGTATGGCATTCGGAAGTTCCGTTTCACGCCCAAGTCGGTTATCGGTCATAGAAAATTGACATGAAAATCGACTAAAAATTAAGTTTCTTTATTTTGTATTTATTTAAATGCAGTATTAATCTAGATCGTAAAACAAGACTTTTGATGTATTGCATAAGAAAATCAAGCTTATTTTGGGGAAGTTATAGCAATCGGAAGTTCCGTTTTATGCCCAAGTCGGTAATCGGTCATAAAAAATTGACATGAAAATCGACTAAAAATTAAGTTTATTTATTTTGTATTTTTTTAAATGCAGCATTAATCTAGAGCGTAAAACATGTCTTTTGATGTATTGCATATGAAAATCAGTCAAAATTTGAAGAATTTATAACAATCGGAAGTTCCGTTTCACGCCCAAGTCGGTTATCGGTCAGAAAAAATTGACATGAAAATCGACTAAAAATTAAGTTTCTTTATTTTGTATTTATTTAAATGCAGTATTAATCTAGATCGTAAAACAAGACTTTTGGTGTATTGCATATGAAAATCGACCTTAATTTGGGGAAGTTATGGCAATCGGAAGTTCCGTTTCACGCCCAAGTCGGTTATCGGTCAGAAAAAATTGACATGAAAATCGACTAAAAATTAAGTTTCTTTATTTTGTATTTATTTAAATGCAGTATTAATCTAGATCGTAAAACAAGACTTTTGATGTATTGCATAAGAAAATTGACCTTAATTTGGGGAAGTTATGGCATTCGGAAGTTCCGTTTCACGCCCAAGTCGGTTATCGGTCATAAAAAATTGACATGAAAATCGACTAAAAATTAAGTTTCTTTATTTTGTATTTATTTAAATGCAGTATTAATCTAGATCGTAAAACATGTCTTTTGATGTATTGCATATGAAAATCAGTCAAAATTTGAAGAAGTTATAATAATCGGAAGTTCCGTTTCACGCCCAAGTCGGTTATCGGTCAGAAAAAATTGACATGAAAATCGACTAAAAATTAAGTTTCTTTATTTTGTATTCATTTAAATGCAGTATTAATCTAGATCGTAAAACAAGACTTTTGATGTATTGCATAAGAAAATCAAGCTTATTTTGGGGAAGTTATGGCAATCGGAAGTTCCGTTCCACGCCCAAGTCGGTTATCGGTCATAAAAATGTAACATGAAAATCGACTAAAAATAAGTTTCTTTATTTTGTATTTATTTAAATGCAGTATTAATCTAGATCGTAAAACAAGACTTTTGGTGTATTGCATATGAAAATCGACCTTAATTTGGGGAAGTTATGGCAATCGGAAGTTCCGTTTCACGCCCAAGTCGGTTATCGGTCAGAAAAAATTGACATGAAAATCGACTAAAAATTAAGTTTCTTTATTTTGTATTTATTTAAATGCAGTATTAATCTAGATCGTAAAACAAAACTTTTGATGTATTGCATATGAAAATCGACTATAATTTGGGGAAGTTATGGCAATCGGGAGTTCCGTTTCACGCCCAAGTCGGTTATCGGTCAGAAAAAATTGACATGAAAATCGACTAAAAATTAAGTTTCTTTATTTTGTATTTATTTAAATGCAGTATTAATCTAGATCGTAAAACAAGACTTTTGATGTATTGCATAAGAAAATCAAGCTTATTTTGGGGAAGTTATAGCAATCGGAAGTTCCGTTTTATGCCCAAGTCGGTAATCGGTCATAAAAAATTGACATGAAAATCGACTAAAAATTAAGTTTATTTATTTTGTATTTTTTTAAATGCAGCATTAATCTAGAGCGTAAAACATGTCTTTTGATGTATTGCATATGAAAATCAGTCAAAATTTGAAGAATTTATAACAATCGGAAGTTCCGTTTCACGCCCAAGTCGGTTATCGGTCAGAAAAAATTGACATGAAAATCGACTAAAAATTAAGTTTCTTTATTTTGTATTCATTTAAATGCAGTATTAATCTAGATCGTAAAACAAGACTTTTGATGTATTGCATAAGAAAATCAAGCTTATTTTGGGGAAGTTATGGCAATCGGAAGTTCCGTTCCACGCCCAAGTCGGTTATCGGTCATAAAAATGTAACATGAAAATCGACGAAAAATTAAGTTTCTTTATTTTGTATTTATTTAAATGCAGTATTAATCTAGATCGTAAAACAAGACTTTTGGTGTATTGCATATGAAAATCGACCTTAATTTGGGGAAGTTATGGCAATCGGAAGTTCCGTTTCACGCCCAAGTCGGTTATCGGTCAGAAAAAATTGACATGAAAATCGACTAAAAATTAAGTTTCTTTATTTTGTATTTATTTAAATGCAGTATTAATCTAGATCGTAAAACAAGACTTTTGATGTATTGCATAAGAAAATCAAGCTTATTTTGGGGAAGTTATAGCAATCGGAAGTTCCGTTTTATGCCCAAGTCGGTAATCGGTCATAAAAAATTGACATGAAAATCGACTAAAAATTAAGTTTATTTATTTTGTATTTTTTTAAATGCAGCATTAATCTAGAGCGTAAAACATGTCTTTTGATGTATTGCATATGAAAATCAGTCAAAATTTGAAGAATTTATAACAATCGGAAGTTCCGTTTCACGCCCAAGTCGGTTATCGGTCAGAAAAAATTGACATGAAAATCGACTAAAAATTAAGTTTCTTTATTTTGTATTCATTTAAATGCAGTATTAATCTAGATCGTAAAACAAGACTTTTGATATATTGCATGAGAAAATCAAGCTTATTTTGGGGAAGTTATAGCAATCGGAAGTTCCGTTTTATGCCCAAGTCGGTAATCGGTCATAAAAAATTGACATGAAAATCGACTAAAAATTAAGTTTATTTATTTTGTATTTTTTTAAATGCATCATTAATCTAGAGCGTAAAACATGTCTTTTGATGTATTGCATATGAAAATCAGTCAAAATTTGAAGAATTTATAACAATCGGAAGTGCCGTTTCACGCCCAAGTCGGTTATCGGTCAGAAAAAATTGACATGACATGACACCGTACACCGTACACCGTACACCGTACACCGTACACCGTACACCGTAAACCGTACACCGTACACCGTACACCGTACACCGTACACCGTACACCGCCACCGTACACCGTACACCGTACACCGTACACCGTACACCGCCACCGTACACCGTACACCGTACACCGTACACCGTACACCGTACTCCGTACACCGTACACCGTACACCGTACACCGTACACCGTACACCGTACACCGTACACCGTACACCGTACACCGCCACCGTACACCGTACACCGTACACCGTACACCGTACACCGTACACCGTACACCGCCACCGTACACCGTACACCGTACACCGTACACCGTACACCGTACACCGTACACCGCCACCGTACACCGTACACCGTACACCGTACACCGTACACCGTACACCGCCACCGTACACCGTACACCGTACACCGTACACCGTACACCGTACACCGTACACCGTACACCGTACACCGTACACCGTACACCGTACACCGCCACCGTACACCGTACACCGTACACCGTACACCGTACACCGCCACCGTACACCGTACACCGTACACCGTACACCGTACACCGTACACCGTACCGTACACCGTACAGCGTACACCGTACACCGCCACCGTACACCGTACACCGTACACCGTACACCGCCACCGTACACCGTACACCGTACACCGTACACCGCCACCGTACACCGTACACCGTACACCGTACACCGTACACCGCCACCGTACACCGTACACCGTACACCGTACACCGTACACCGCCACCGTACACCGTACACCGTACACCGTACACCGTACACCGTACACCGCCACCGTACACCGTACACCGTACACCGTACACCGTACACCGTACACCGTACACCGCCACCGTACACCGTACACCGTACACCGTACACCGTACACCGTACACCGCCACCGTACACCGTACACCGTACACCGTACACCGTACACCGTACACCGTACACCGTACACCGTACACCGTACACCGTACACCGCCACCGTACACCGTACACCGTACACCGCCACCGTACACCGTACACCGTACACCGTACACCGTACACCGCCACCGTACACCGTACACCGTACACCGTACACCGTACACCGTACACCGTACACCGTACACCGTACACCGCCACCGTACACCGTACACCGTACACCGTACACCGTACACCGTACACCGTACAGCGTACACCGTACACCGCCACCGTACACCGTACACCGTACACCGTACGCCACCGTACACCGTACACCGTACACCGTACACCGCCACCGTACACCGTCCACCGTACACCGTACACCGTACACCGCCACCGTACACCGTCACCGTACACCGTACACCGTACACCGTACACCGTACACCGCCACCGTACACCGTACACCGTACACCGTACACCGTACACCGTACACCGTACACCGTACACCGTACACCGTACACCGTACACCGTACACCGTACACCGTACACCGTACACCGTACACCGTACACCGTACACCGTACACCGTACACCGCCACCGTACACCGTACACCGTACACCGTACACCGTACACCGTACACCGTACACCGTACACCGTACACCGTACCGTACACCGTACACCGTACACCGTACACCGTACACCGCCACCGTACACCGTACACCGTACACCGTACACCGTACACCGTACACCGCCACCGTACACCGTACACCGTACACCGTACACCGTACACCGCCACCGTACACCGTACACCGTACACCGTACACCGTACACCGTACACCGTACACCGCCACCGTACACCGTACACCGTACACCGTACACCGTACACCGTACACCGCCACCGTACACCGTACACCGTACACCGTACACCGTACACCGTACACCGTACACCGTACACCGTACCGTACACCGTACACCGCCACCGTACACCGTACACCGTACACCGTACACCGTACACCGCCACCGTACACCGTACACCGTACACCGTACACCGTACACCGCCACCGTACACCGTACACCGTACACCGTACACCGTACACCGTACACCGTACACCGTACACCGTACACCGTACACCGTACACCGTACACCGTACACCGTACACCGTACACCGTACACCGTACACCGTACACCGTACACCGTACACCGTACACCGTACACCGTACACCGTACACCGTACACCGTACACCGTACACCGTACACCGTACACCGTACACCGCCACCGTACACCGTACACCGTACGTACACCGTACACCGTACACCGTACACCGTACACCGTACACCGTACACCGTACACCGTACACCGTACACCGTACACCGTACACCGTACACCGTACACCGTACACCGTACACCGTACACCGCCACCGTACACCGCCACCGTACACCGTACACCGTACACCGTACACCGTACACCGTACACCGTACACCGTACACCGTACACCGTACACCGTACACCGCCACCGTACACCGTACACCGTACACCGTACACCGTACACCGTACACCGTACACCGCCACCGTACACCGTACACCGCCACCGTACACCGCCACCGTACACCGTACACCGTACACCGTACACCGTACACCGTACACCGCCACCGTACACCGTACACCGCCACGGTGTACGGTACAGTACGGTGCTACGGTGTACGGTGTACTGGTGGCGGTGTACGGTGTACGGTGGTAATAATCCGCAGACATCAGAATGAGCCGCCACCGTAGCGACACACTGGCACCGCCACGTAGTACACCGTAGGGCGCTACCGTACGCGCTGTACGCTGTACCGTTTACGTTGGCGGTGTTCTGTGGGGGTGTACAGTATCACGTGTATTGTGATACACTGCTATGGTGTAAAGACTCACGGCACGGTAATGGTGTACGGTGTATGAGCGGTGTATGGTGTGCGGTGCACGGTGTACGCTGTACGGAGGCCGGTATACGGTGTACGCCGCACGGTGTACGGTGTACTGGTCCACGGCCACGGTGGCCACGGTTACGGCGGTATACCGTGCACGGTGTACGGTGCTAGCGTGTACGGTGTACGGTGGGCGGTGTACGGTGTGCGGTGTACGGTACGGTGTACGGTGTACGGTGTATGGTGTGCGGTGGTACGGTGTACGGTGGCGTACGGTGTACGGTGGCGGTAGGGCGTACGGTGTACGGTGTGCGGTGGCGGTGTGGGGAACGGTGTACGGTGTACGGTGTACGGTGTATCGGGGTGTACGGTGGCGGTACGGCGGGGTGTACGGTGCGCGGTGCGCGGTGTACGGCACGGTGGCGGTGTACGGTGTACGGTGTGCGGATTTGCGCAAGCAAGTGTAGCGGTGCACGGTGGCACGGTGGGCGGTGTACGGTGGCGAATGACGGTGTACGGGTGGCGGTGTACGGCACGGTAAATGGTGTACGGTGTACGGTGTACGGTGAGGCGGTGTACGGTAAACGGTGTACGGTACGGTGTACGGTGACGTGTACGGTGCACGGTGTACGGTGGGCGGTGTACGGTGGGCGGTGCAGCGGTGCACGGT